>JAIUZE010070763.1:0-128547 GCA_022085475.1 Heliosperma pusillum | reverse complement strand
TACTTCTTTTCGCCTACCGAACATCGAGTTTTTTGTTGCGGGCTATTGCAGTTCTTTAGAGAAAGAGTTTCTCGAGAACAAGTCAAGTAATAGAACCTTCGATCTGTCGGAGATTCAAGAACCAACAACCGAGCAACCGATGGAGGAAGATGTTCCTTCAACTTCTGCTACGGTTAATATTCCTCAGGAACCTATGAGGTCGGGTAGAGGCTCCATTCCTCCAGACAAATACATTGGTATGGTCGAGGAGAATGATAGAGATGACATTTTACTCCTAGAGAGTAACGAACCCGCTAGCTATAAAGGTACCATGACCTGTTCCGACTCTAAGCTATGGCTTCAAGCCATGCAATCCGAGATGGACTCCATGTATGAGAATGACGTATGGGATCTGGTTGATTTGCCTGATAAGGTACGACCTCTTCAGTGCAAATGGCTTTATAAGATAAAGTATTCTGTAGAAGGACAACCAGACACCTATAAGGCACGACTAGTGGCAAAAGGTTTCACTCAAGTGCAAGGATTGCATTATGATGAAATTTTTGCACCCGTAGTTATGATGCGTTCCATTCGGATAATCTTAGCGATTGCCGCTTTTCATGCCTATGAAATTTTGGCAGATGGATGTGAAAACCGCCTTCTTAAACGGTTATTTTTGAGGAATTGTACATGGTACAACCCGAAGGTTTCATTGATCCTAAAAATCCTAAGAAAGTGTGCAGGCTTAAGCGTTCCATTTATGGACTTAAGCAAGTTTCTCGGAGTTGGAATCATCATTTCGACCAGGTGATAAAAGAGAATGGTTTCACTCGATCAGTCGAGGAATCATGCTTATATGTCAAGTCGAGTGGGAGTAAAATTGTCTTCTTAATATTGTATGTCGATGACATACTCTTGATTGGGAATGACATTCCTCTCTTATCTTCGGTAAAAGTATGGTTAAAGAACCATTTCCAGATGAAAGATCTGGGACAACGCATATTGGGGATCCGTATCTATAGAGATATATCACGACGGATGTTATCACTCAGTCAGGAGTCTTATATAGATAAAATTCTTGAGAGGTTCAGCATGACCAACTCCAAGAAGGGGTACCTTCCAATGATTTCTGGGATGCATTTGAGTAAAGCTCAGGCACCCAAGACATCGGAAGAGGTCGAGCGCATGAGTCGTGTTCCTTATGCATCAGCCATAGGATTGATCATGTATGCCATGATATGCACACGTCCAGACGTGACATATGCATTGAGTATGACGAGTCGGTACCAAGGCAATCCAGGTGAAACAAAATAGATGGCTGTTAAAAACATCCTGAAGTATTTACGAATGACTAAGGATTGGGTATTGACTTATGGAGGAGATACTAAGCTATGCGCAATCGGTTACGCGGATGCTAGCTTCCAAACGGATCGAGATAACTCGAAATCTCAGTCTGGATTCGTCTTTACTCTTAATGGCGCTGCGGTCAGTTGGAAAAGTTCCAAACAAAGTGTTATAGCAGATTCTACAACTGAGTCCGAGTACTATGCCGTTTCGGAAGCTGCAAAGGAAGCTATATGGATGCGTAAGTTCTTACAAGGACTAACCGTAGTTCCTAGTTCGAATGACCCAATCACCATCTATTGTGATAATAGAGGTGCCATCTTCCAAGCTAAGGAGCCTAAGTCTAGTAACAAGTCTAGACATGTACTTCGGAAGGCTCACATGATCTGAGATTACGTGGAGCAAAAGGAGATAGTGATAGACAAGATTGCTTCGGATGACAACATCGCGGACCCTCTCACTAAACCGTTAAAATATGATAAGCATGAAGGGCACATTATTTCCATGGGAATTAAACGTGTTCCTGAGTTGTAGTAGCTGTTTATATGGATTAGATAAATGTCTCTTTTTCATATACTATTTATAACATCATCGTATTGTTTCATATTTTGTTTTTCATGTGGATTGTACGACAACATTGAACGCCACAAAGTGAACTGAATTACATTATATTTGTTTTGGTCCGTAATCGCCCACATGAGCTGATAACTCTGGCAATTATATTGTGAAGTTGATTGATGGTGGGTTCAACGAGCCATAAGTCAAACGGTTGACTGATCGATCACAGATACGAGTTATAAAGATACCTCGTAGGACATCGTGACAACGTTATGGAGTCCTAAATGTGTAAGAACATTCGGTGCCAGGTCGTGGATTGGACGTCCATAGTGTTCCTAGAGTCGATTCTTTTGACTATCGACTGTCTCTTGAGATTAAGGCAGTTTTTGGGTGACTTTGGTTTCTTTCTCATGGTCGACCGTAACAGGAGGCTAAACAGATTTTACTGGGTCATTTCATACTGTGCTTGTATCTGCAGGATTTCGAGTTGAAGAAAATATCCAACCTTTATCAGGTTTTGATATTTCTCAGGGCCACTCGAGGAGTTGTAACTGAAATGCATGGCCATGCTCGATAATGATTCGTTTATCAGTTAAGTTACTCTCTAGTCGGGAAAACCACTCTTGATATTGATCACTTGTAAAATACGACCTTTGTGAATACGGACTTTGCAAATTGTTTTACATTGAGTGGGAGAAATTTTGGATATGAGAATCGGTTATCGCACATACACTTGTGAGGACAAGTGGGAGATTGTTGGAGCTAGTGTCCTCCACAGTTAGTGTGATAACGTGTATAAATCTCTTACAGGTTCACAGGATATACTTAGTATTCTTATCAGTTGATTAACGTTTATCGATAACGGTTGGCTTGCTAGAAGTTTGACGTTATTGTCATTTTAATGGCGGTGATCAACTGGTCTCTAAAAGTCACACCTAAAGGATGTGTTTGAGAGATATGATTATATGAATAATATAATCATATTGATGCCTTATACGACTAAAAGGTTAGTCGATGTATATGACTAAAAGGTTAGTCAATGTAATGATGATACGATTATTTAATACGATTAAATAATACTAGCTGGACGAATTAAATGTTAATTCGTAATTGAATATAAAATATTATATCTAAGTAATGTATATAATGTAATTATTTAATACGATTAAATAATGTTAGCTTAAACGAATTAAATGTTAATTCGTAATTAAATATAAACTGTTATACTTCCTCCGTTCCATTTGGTTGTATACGTTTGCTTTATCACGTATGCCAATGATCTTTTTGTTTTGTTTATATCTTTAATTACATATTATTAAAAATTATAAAATTTTGATATTAATATTGTTCTCGGTAAGACAATTTAAACAAGATCTCACATGACTATCTTTTATGCATATATTAGAGTTTGTATTAAAGATTCTTCTAACTTATGAATAGTGCCCAAAAAGCAAACGTATACAACCAAATGGAACGGAGGAAGTATTTAATTAGCAAATTATAAAAATACGATGTTTATAATTGACGTATATATTATAATATTACATACACATATTATACATTAAATATATAAAAGAAGGAAGCATCCTATCTTGACTCCAATTCCTAATACAAGTAGAAAAAAAAGAGGGAAGACTCCTCCCTGTACTAGACTTCTATTTGGACGTGTAAAAGGAGAGAGGAGGAGAGGTCTATATAAACTCTTCTTCTCTACATAATTCATCATTCAATTTTTGACACAAAAATCATCAGTAATTTTTGTATTCTTTCTAGCACAAGAAAAGGCATATCTCAGAGCATCTTGGGTGCAACAATTAGGAGAATATCGATTTCGATATTTGTTCTTAGGCCATATTGCTAGGACCAAAAGGTTGATTCTAATCTTTATGCTCTTCGTTTATGACTCGTATTTCATATATTATAATTTCGTTATAATCCTTAAATTTCATGTATGAAATATACAGATATTTCCCACAAAAATATCGGCAAGTTGATCAGAAGTCGACACATGATGAGGGGAAACCAAACCGTTGATGATAGCATCACGAACGAAGTGACAATCAATCTCGATATGTTTCGTCCTTTCATGAAAAACCGTATTTTGGGCGAGATGCAAGGCGGATTGATTGTCACAGTAGAGCTTGATGGGGACAGAGAAACATACGCCCAAACTCGAGAGAAGACCCGTAAGCCATTTTAATTCGCAAAACAATTGTGCCATAGATCGATATTCGGCTTCGGTGGAGGATAATGAGACGGTCTGTTGCTTCTTCGTTTTCCATGAAATATGGGACTCACCAAGGGAGACGAACCATCCACTAACGGACCGACGAGATGTAGGACATCCATCCCAGTCGGAATCGCACCACACGGAAACAACTAAGGCATTGTCGGATTTCAAAAGGATACCGCGATCAGGACTTCCCTTAAGATAGCGGACAACTCGAAAGGCAGCATTCATATGCTCTTGTCGAGGTTGGCTCAAGAATCGAGACAAAATATGGACCGCGTAAGAAAGATCTGGGCGGGTGACAGAAAGGTACACAAGGCGGCCAACAAGGCGACGGTAGGACTCGACATCTTCTACGAACGCGCCAGAGGCTAACCCGAGTTGGTGATTTTGTTCGATAGGGGTGGCAACGGGTTTTGCACCAAGGAGACCGATTTCACTAATAATATCAAGAGCATATTTTCTTTGATTGAGATAAATGCCTTCCTTGCTGCGGGACAATTTCAAGCCGAGAAAATATTTCAAGGGGCCCAAGTCCTTCATATTGAAGCAATTTCCCAAATATGTTTTAAAACGAGTAATTTCAGTTACATTATTACCCGCAATAACAAGATCGTCGACGTAAATGAGCACAAATAGACGAGCCTCATTTTGCGAATAAGAAAAAAGTGAGTAATCGGAATAAGATTGGGTGAATCCATAATCTTTCAGTGCCGTAGCAAGTTTGGCAAACCAACATCTCGGTGCTTGACGAAGACCGTATAAAGATTTCTTTAACCGAAACACTTTTCCTTCGTTACCTCGACTGCACTGAAACTATTCAGAAAGACAACTAAACAATGACAATTTGATTGAAGTTCAGACACTTTGCAAATACTCTGTTTCTGTTTGGACTAATTGACAAAGAACTAAGATAGGACCTTAACCACAGCACAAAGCCAATGATTGGGGGTTGAACTTTGATCCCAGCACACAGCTAAGGACCCAAGCTCACTTCCAAGCACAAAGCAAAGGAAGTTGTCTCAAGCACACAGCCAAGAGATGCAACAGAAACAAGGTTTCAGTTTTATGTTTTACTTCAAATCTGATTTGCATTTCATTAGGTAAAGGCCTTATATAGGCAACAAGGATACAACTCAGACGTTAGGAGATATCTAGGGCCACAAAGGCTTACAACATGAAACAAAATAACAGCTACAAACTTGCAGGAAAACTGACATAAAGTAGATAAAGCAGAAAAGTAATTCTAATAGGACAATCTGCCTTAATGGGTTTGTTGGGGTTGAAACTGGTGGAGGGGTGGACTTCTGAGCTTGATTCTTGAGCTCAAATGAAGTGGGATGGATGCCAAAGGTCCTTCTAAAAGGCCCTCGAGTTTGTTTGATCATAAAAGGAAAGTTTGATAGTGACATGTTAACTACTGCAAAAGGCTGAAATCTGGACAGTCTGAAGTTGTCCCTAAGCTAACTCTTTGTGTGTTTGTTTTTTGGGAGGGAAGTCCTGGGGAAAGTTGTAGAGGACCTTCCCAAGACATAGGTTTGAGGGTTGGTTAGGCTTGTTTGATTGTGTGGGGCCCCATGGACCTTGTTTAGAAAGGCTGTGATAGGCTGTTTTTGGCTGGGGGCTGTTTTTGTTGTGTTGGGTTTGTTGGGCTGTTGGCTGAGCTTTGTTGTGGCCTTAGTCTTGGGAAGTGGATGGCTAGGCTTTGTTCTGGTTGTGGTGGTGTTGTCTTAGCAGGCTTGAAGTGGTTGTGGCTTGGACTGAATAGAACATTGTCATAGCTGGTCATGGTGTTGTCTGAATGGATGTTGTTGTTTTGATGTTGAGTCTTGTCTTGAGTCTTGTCTTGAGTTTGTGTCTTGTCTTGAGCTCGTGTCATGGCTCGTGTCTTGGCTTGGTCACATACTCCTGTTGCAACCTCCTCTTTCTTGAAAAGGATTTGCCCTCAAATCTTCCTCACCTTCATCATCTGATTCACCATGGTAGGGACTCAGGTCTCCAACATTGAAAGTACCATGTACACCATAGCTTCCTGGTAGATCCACCTTGTAAGCATTTGTGCCTATCTTCTCCAATATCTCAAATGGTCCATCAGCTCTTGGCATGAGCTTGTTTCTCCTCTTGTCTGGAAATCTCTCTTTTCTTAAATACAACCATACAAGATCCCCTGCCTTGAATTCCCTTGCTTTCTTAGGCCCTTTGGACCTAGCCTTGTACAACTCATTGGACCTTTCAATCTGCTTCTTGACTTGCTCATGAATCTGTATCATTTGCTCAACTCTTTTCTTTGCATCATAGCTTGCCTTGTTTCCTTTGACTGGTGCTAGGTCTGTAGGCATGAGAGGATTAGTGCCATAAACTGTTTCAAAAGGACTTTTACCTGTGCTGCTGGAGGGAGCTCTGTTGAAGGCAAACTCAGCTTGTGCTAGCCTGAGATCCCAATCTTTCAATGACTTAGAAACAATACTCCTTAAGATCTTTCCTAGTGTCCTGTTAGTGACTTCTGTCTGCCCATCAGTTTGGGGATAGTGAGAAGTACTAAACATTAACCTGGTCTTCAATAGCCTCCACAAGGTTCTCCAGAAGTGGCTCATGAACTTTGTGTCTCTATCTGAGACAATGCTTCTAGGGACCCCATGTAACTTGACAACCTCCCTAAAGTATAGTTCAGCTACCCCCAATGCATCCTCAGTCTTCTTACAAGCAATGAAATGTGCCATCTTGCTGAATCTATCTACAACCACCATGATTGAATCCTTTCCCCTTTGAGTTCTAGGTAAGGCTACAATGAAGTCCATACTGAGATCTTCCCATGGCTTGTTGGGTACTGGAAGTGGTGTGTAAGGGCCTGCTTGAAAGTGTGCCTTGGCTAGTTGACAAGATCTGCATCTCTTGAGGGCATCTTGCACATCACTGAGCATCTTAGGCCAATAGAACTGATCTTGTAAGATGTCATAGGTCTTCTGTACCCCAAAGTGACCAGCAAGGCCATTGGAGTGAACCTCTTTGACCAGTAGTCCCCTATAAGGTCCCTTAGGCACACACAGTTTGTTCCCATAGAATAAGTATCCTTCTTGAGCTGTGTATTTGCTCCCTTTCTTGACTTGCCCTTCTTGATGTACCTCCCATTCATGCTTGAAGTCTGGGTCCTCTTGATAGAGCTCTTTCATAAATTCAAACCCCAACACCCTTTGCTCCATGAAGGTCAACATTACAGACCTTCTAGACAATGCATCAGCTACAACATTGTTCTTACCTTCTATATACTTGCTGGAGAATGAGAAGGATTGCAAGAACTCTACCCATTTGGCATGCCTGGGGTTGAGTTTGTGTTGTCCATTGATGTATTTGAGAGCCTCATGATCAGAATGAAGCACAAAAGGCTTAGGCTTCAAGTAGTGTCCCCAATGATTCAATGCCCTCACAATGGCATAGAATTCCTTGTCATATGTGGAATAGTTAAGCTTGGCCCCATTTAGCTTCTCACTAAAGTATGCCACAGGTTTCTTTTCTTGAGTAAGCACAGCTCCTATGCCAAGACCACTGGCATCACACTCTACCTCAAAGAGTTTGTTAAAGTCTGGTAGAACCAATATTGGAGACTTGCACAATAGCTCTTTGATCAGATTGAAGGACCTTTCAGCCTTCTCATTCCACTTGAACTCTCCCTTCTTCATGCACTCAGTAATAGGGGCCATGATTGAACTAAACCCTTGTATGAACCTCCTATAGAAAGATGCCAACCCATGGAAACTTCTTACATCAGTAACAGTTTGGGGAATGGGCCATTCCTTGATTGCTTGCACTTTCTCAGGATCAACTGCTACCCCTTTCTTAGAGATGATGAACCCAAGGAAGTAAACCTCAGGCTGCATGAAGGTGCACTTCTCTAGCTTGCCATACAACTTGTTTTCTCTTAGGACCTCAAACAACATCTTCAGATGTTGCAAATGTTCTCCCTTTGTTGAACTGTAAATAAGAATATCATCAAAGTAAACCACTACACACTTGCCTAAGTAAGGCCTTAGGACTTCTGTCATCAACCTCATGAAGGTGCTAGGGGCATTAGACAACCCAAAAGGCATCACCAACCATTCATAGAGCCCATGTTTAGTCTTGAAAGCTGTCTTCCATTCATCCCCTGCTCTTATCCTCACTTGGTGGTAGCCCTGCCTCAGATCAATCTTAGTGAACACTTGAGCCCCACTTAGCTCATCCAGAATATCATTAAGTCTAGGTATGGGAAACCTATACTTGATGGTAATGTTGTTGATGGCCCTACTGTCAATACACATACGCCAAGTCCCATCCTTCTTTGGCACAAGCAAGGCTGGTACAGCACAAGGACTGAGGGACTCTCTGACATAGCCCTTGTTGAGTAGTTCACCTACTTGAAGTTGGAGCTCTTGTGTAGCCTTAGGGTCACTCCTGTAGGCTGGCTTGTTGGGTAAGATAGCTCCAGGCACTAGGTCAATGTGGTGCTCTATCCCTCTAAGTGGTGGCAGTCCACTAGGAAGCTCAGTAGGGAAGACATCACCATAACTTTCTAGGATAGATTTGACCTCTTCAGGGATATCAATGATACTCATCCCAGTCTCCTTGACTAGCAATATGTATACAGGTTGTAGCTCACTTAGCTCTTGTGCTATTTCTGATTCACTTATCAACATGACTTCTTTGGAAGCCTCACTCATGGGGTTTGGGTTGATCTTTAAAGCAGGTGGTAAAGGTGCTAGGGTGATCTTCTTCTTCCCATACTTGAAGGTGTAAGTGTTGTCTCTCCCATGGTGTATGGCATCCCTATCAAACTCCCATGGTCTCCCAAGCAGAAGGTGACATGCATCCATAGGTAGAACATCACAAAGACTCTCATCCACATACCCTTTACCAATTGAGAAAGGTATAACACATTGTTTATCCACCTTGATCTCAGCCCCTTTGTTTAGCCATCTGAGTTTGTAAGGTAGGGGGTGGTCTTTGGTGGGTAGAGCTAGCTTGTCTATCAGTGTTTTGGAGGCCACATTAGTGCAGCTTCCCCCATCAATAATGAGGTTACATACTCTACCCTTGATGGTACATCTGGTCCTAAAGATCTGGTGTCTTTGGTCCTCTTCCAAAGGTTGTGGTTGAGTATGCATTACCCTCCATGTTACCAAACTTAACCCTGCATCAGGCTCTATCAACTCCTCACTAGCCTCTACCTCAGGCTCTTCCATCTCTTCATCACAGACCAACACTTCATCATCTCCCCAATGGATTACTTCTAGGGTACTCAGAGCCCTTTTAGATGGACATTCTCTAGCAAAATGTCCATACCCTTGACATTGAAAGCACTTTTTGAGAGGGGTAGTCTTCCTTTGGCCTGCCTCAACAGCCTTGCCTTTATCAAGGTTGAAAGGAGTCTTAACAGGAACCACAGGTTCTCCTATCTTAACTCCTACAAAAGGTTTGAAGGTGGGGGTTCTGGAAGGTGTCTTAGAAGCACTGGCCTTTCCTTTTCCCAATTTTTCTACCCTTAAAGACAAGTTGACAGCTTCCTCAAAGGAGTATATGTTTTGTAACCTGACTTTACTAGCTATCCTTTCATCCAACCCTCTAAGAACCTTGCTATCTTTTGTTCAGATTTCTCAACAACCTCACATTGCAAAGTGAGTTGTTCAAAGTCTCTTAGGTAGGACTCTAAAGGTCTTTGGTCTTGCTTTAGGTGAGTAAGCTTAATGAACATGTCTTGAGTGTAGTCCCTAGAGACAAACTTAGCTCTCATTTTCTTTTTCAGTTTGAGCCATGACTTTACAGGTTCTTTCCCTTCCCTAACCCTCAAGGTTTTCATGTTTTCATACCACAGTGAGGCATAGCCTTTTAGTTTCATGATAGCAACCTTAAAAGCCTTTCTATCAGTGTATCCTTTAAACTCAAAGACTCTTTCTACAGACCTTAGCCAATCTAAGAAATCATCAGGGTTCAAGCTACCTAGAAAGTCAGGAATCTCTACCTTGATATCTTTGTCTTGGTGTCTGAGAAGATTGTGATCTGAGCCATCTGAATCTGACATTTCAAACTGATCTACAGGTTGTCTCCTCCTTACTCCACCTTGTGGGAAAGGTGCTCCTCTTCCTCGACCTCTGCCTCCCCTTGTATCATTGTTCTGTTGGCCCTCAAGGAGTTCATTGACAGATCTAGAGACCTCCATTACAGTTCTGACAAGATCTTGAACTGTGTTTTCAAGACCTGTGATTCTCTCTTCACTCATGGTTGTATTTTGTGTTTTTAATGTAGTTAGGTAGATGAACTCACAAACCAAAGCTCTGATAACCAATTTGCACTGAAACTATTCAGAAAGACAACTAAACAATGACAATTTGATTGAAGTTCAGACACTTTGCAAATACTCTGTTTCTGTTTGGACTAATTGACAAAGAACTAAGATAGGACCTTAATCAAAGCACAAAGCCAATGATTGAGGGTTGAACTTGATCCCAGCACACAGCTAAGGACCCAAGCTCACTTCCAAGCACAAAGCAAAGGAAGTTGTCTCAAGCACACAGCCAAGAGATGCAACAGAAACAAGGTTTCAGTTTTATGTTTTACTTCAAATCTGATTTGCATTTCATTAGGTAAAGGCCTTATATAGGCAACAAGGATACAACTCAGACGTTAGGAGATATCTAGGGCCACAAAGGCTTACAACATGAAACAAAATAACAGCTACAAACTTGCAGGAAAACTGACATAAAGTAGATAAAGCAGAAAAGTAATTCTAATAGGACAATCTGCCTTAATGGGTTTGTTGGGGTTGAAACTGGTGGAGGGGTGGACTTCTGAGCTTGATTCTTGAGCTCAACTGAAGTGGGATGGATGCCAAAGGTCCTTCTAAAAGGCCCTCGAGTTTGTTTGATCATAAAAGGAAAGTTTGATAGTGACATGTTAACTACTGCAAAAGGCTGAAATCTGGACAGTCTGAAGTTGTCCCTAAGCTAACTCTTTGTGTGTTTGTTTCTTGGGAGGGAAGTCCTGGGGAAAGTTGTAGAGGACCTTCCCAAGACATAGGTTTGAGGGTTGGTTAGGCTTGTTTGATTGTGTGGGGCCCCATGGACCTTGTTTAGAAAGGCTGTGATAGGCTGTTTTTGGCTGGGGGCTGTTTTTGTTGTGTTGGGTTTGTTGGGCTGTTGGCTGAGCTTTGTTGTGGCTTAGCCTTGGGAAGTGGATGGCTAGGCTTTGTTCTGGTTGTGGTGGTGTTGTCTTAGCAGGCTTGAAGTGGTGTTGGCTTGGACTGAATAGAACATTGTCATAGCTGGTCATGGTGTTGTCTGAATGGATATTGTTGTTTTGATGTTGAGTCTTGTCTTGAGTTTGTGTCTTGTCTTGAGCTCGTGTCATGGCTCGTGTCTTGGCTTGGTCACATACTCCTGTTGCATCGACTAAAACCCGGAGGAAGCCGCATATACACTT
The DNA here is from genome assembly GCA_022085475.1 of Heliosperma pusillum. NCBI lineage: Eukaryota > Viridiplantae > Streptophyta > Magnoliopsida > Caryophyllales > Caryophyllaceae > Heliosperma > Heliosperma pusillum. Next base: position 116,987 of record JAIUZE010070763.1, on the reverse strand, counting down.
CTTCATGTAAATCTCCGTGTAGAAATGCATTATGCACATCCATTTGATGGAGCTCCCAATTGTTGACGGCGACAACGGCTAAGAAAGCTCGAATAGTGACCATTTTAACAACCGGTGCAAAAGTCTCACCATAGTCCAAGCCCTCGACTTGGTGATTGTCAAAGACAACAAGGCGTGCCTTGAGGCGTTCTATAGAACCGTCAGACTTGTATTTAATTTTGTAAATCCACCTGCAACCGAGTGCCTTTTTTTCAGCGGGGAGATCGGTAAGTACCCATGTTTCATTTCGTTCAAGAGCATCTATTTCGGCCTTCATAGCCTCACACCAACCATTGTCACGAATAGCCTCTTTAAAAGACGGAGGTTCAACCCCACTTGTGACGGCTGCAACAAAAGTACGATGTTTTTCTGAAAAAAGATGAAAATCAACGTAATTTGTTATGGAATAGGGAGTACCTGAGGACGACGATGGTAAGCTGTCAGCGGGGGCCGGAGTGCGTGTGGTCTGAAGAACATAGCCGCGGAAACGGGAGTTAGGAAACTTGGGACGGTGGCCACGACCAAGGACAGTTTCGGTATGCTCATCACTGGTAGGGACACTCGGATGCCCGGTAGTATCTACGACCTCACTGGTGTCATGCTCAATTCCCGAGTCCTCTCCCAACCCATTAGTGGACCCCATTCCAAAGTTAGTCTCACCCGAGGTTGCCGTGTGTGGTCCAGAAGAGACAGAAAGTTCAGGACCCACAAAAATAGTGTCATCGGGTAAAACAGGGGAAGACGGAAAATGGGGATCAGAGGTAGCATAAGGGAAATTGTTTTCATGAAAAATGACATCACGGGAAACAAAATATGATTTCGTCTCGAGATCAAACAATTTCCATCCTTTCTTGTTGTAGGGGTACCCAACAAAGATACATTTACGGCTTCTTTTTTCAAATTTATCACCCTTAGTCAGTTGATTATGAGCGAAGCAAAGGCAACCAAAGATACGTAAGTGATCATAGGACGGGCTCACACCATATAAACATTCATAGGGAGTTTTATTGTTGAGTATTAATGGTGAAGGGGTTTGATTAATGAGAAAGGCGGCCGTTAAAATACACTCACCCCAAAAAAATTTCGGCAAATGAGCCTGAAAGAGAAGAGCACGGGCAACATTAAGGATATGACGGTGTTTTCTTTCGACCTGACCATTTATTTGGGGCGTGCCAACACAAGAAGTTTGAAAGTGAATGCCATGAGAAAAGAAATAACCCGCCATGCAATTGAATTCACTGCCATTGTCACTTTGGACAACCTTAAGGGTTTTGTTAAATTGTGTAGAGACCATATTAATGAAATGCATAAACATGTCTGTGACCTCGGTTTTAGCAAGCATCAAATAAACCCAAGTAGCACGAGAAAAATCGTCAACAATCGTCAGAAAATACTTTGCCCCACAAGAGGCGGAAATACGGTAAGGCCCCCACAAATCACAGTGAATTAAATCAAAAACGTCCAAAGCTCGGTGTTCATTTGAATAAAAACTGTTTCGGTGTTGCTTAGATAAATGACAAACGTCACACACAAAATTTTTATTGAAATTAAAATTACTAGCAAAAGGGATAGTCTTGACCACTTTAGTAGAGGGGTGTCCTAGTCGTCGGTGCCAAAGAACGCTGTCACCCAAATCACTCACTTGATGAACACCAACAGGCCGAGCACACACACGCATCCAATAAATCCCATCCCGCAGCTCACCGGCTCCAATCGTCGTCCTCGAAGAACGACCCTGAATAAAACAAGAATTTTTAGTAAATTCAAAAACAAAATCTCGCTCGGAAGCAAGCTGTGAGACTGTTAATAAATTACAAGTAAGACTAAGAACGAAAAGAACTCGATGAAGTGTGAGAGACGCATTTATATAAACCGAGCCCATAATTGTAGATTCGACCCGTTGCCCATTTGGGAGACCAACAGGACGAGCCACAATCGTTTCACAATTCTCCAAGCATAAAAAATTCCTTGTGACATGATTTAAGGCCCCGGTATCGATAATCCAAGAACACATACCGCTTAAGCGATCGGTGGCGAGAACAGAATTTGTGGCAACACTGGAAGTTACCAAATTAGCATGAATAACAGGGGCAGCAGACCCAGAACTCGTGTTTCCAGCAACGACCCCAATTCTCGAGGCTACATGTTTCCCACCGGTAAGAGCAGACCCACGAGAGGCGCTCTGGGCCCTGGTTCGACTCAACTCAGCCAACGAACGGGGATGATCACCCCACCAGTCCGGAAAGCGTTGGCGGTTAATATAGCAGTTAGAGGGATCATGACAACGGGTGTCACAGAACGAACAGAACAGACCGCGACGCTCACCCCGTTCTTTATCACGGAGCGTGCGCCAATCAACAGAAGAGGAACCAAGCGAGGCCGCGAGGGAGTGGCAAATGCCACCACTTCAGAAGCATCGGGCACGGAATCAGAGGGGACACGGAGGCGTTCTTCTTGTAGAACATCGTGATAGGCACGATTAAGAGAAGGGAGCGGGTCGAGTTGAAACTGGTGGGAACGGATATTACCGTACAAGGTGGTGTCAAGCCCCATAAAGAATTGATAGAGGCGTTCATTGTCTAACCGTTGTATAGCCGCGGTTTCGATATTGCATTCACACTTGCCACATTGACAGGCAAATGGAGGTTCATGGACAATAAGAGAATCCCAAATTGCTTTAAGTTTGCCAAAATACGAAGTGACGTCCATACCTTTTTGTTGTTTGCAGTGGTGAAGTTGGGTCTTAAGACCGTGGATGAGAGTACCATCAATAACAGAGAAGTGGGATTCGATTTCAGCCCATAAAATCGCAGCATCGTCGACGTAGGAGATGGTGTCGAGAAGTGACGAGTCTATGGTATGACGAATCCATTGGACGATAGTACAATGTATAACCTCCCATTGGTCAAGATAAAAAGCATCAGTTGGCTTAGGCAAAGTACCATCGACAAATCTGAATTTGCGGCGGGATTTCAAAGACATCCGCATAGATTTTTTCCAATCGTCGTAATTGTCACGACGGAGGGTAACATTCGAGATTTTAATCCCGGGAAGATCTCCTGGTCCCAAGAAGTATGGCGAATTGTGGTCGATTTTGGGTGTTTCGAGAGGAATATCCGTATCCTTGGTCATTGTGTCTGGTTGTGTTGTTTGTTTTTTTTTTGTGGAAAAATTAAGGCTGTTTGTGGAGGAAAGCGGAACCTGTTTCTGATACCATGTTAAGAGATAATATGAGGGAATGAATTATATTGATTTATCATTGGAGAAGCATCCAATTTATACAAGAGTTGCCAAACCAAATACAATGAATGGCAACCCAAAAGACCATCTGGAAAATGTAACAAATGAATGCTATCAAATGAATACTAAGCTACTGCAAATTCCAAGTGGTCCTTGGTGGATGTGGAATCACCTTGGGACCGGCCTAACAGTTTTCCCTCAGTATTTCTAAATGTATCACTGTGAAAGGCAACCTAAGTGTACATGGTGTGTATTTTGTTCATTTTCTTCATAGAGTCAAGCATAGCGGTTTTGTCAAGTTGTTAGCCTTATGTAGGGGATAATCAGGTTAGTTAGTGAATTTCGAGGACAAAGTTCATTTTAAGGGGTAGAAAATGTGCCCATGTGTGTAGTCATTTGTAAAATTATATGTGGTTATTGTAAAAATTGTGTGGTTGGTTGCATGCTGCGTATTGGCGGTTGGTAGAATTGTGGTAAATTGTTGCGTGTTTGCGGTTTTTTAAATAGTGGCATGCGGTGTGGTGCTAGTAGTAGTGGGTGTCTATTTAATTGTAGGAAATGAGTATGGTGTAGTTGTGACGTCAAAATAGGTGCTAGTAGAAATTAGCCGCAACTTTAGCAGTTTGGACGTGGTGACGTAATGGGTTATATATGTTAGGAGGACGAAGTTCATTTTAAGGGGGGAAGATTGTGACACTCGCTTTCCGCATGACCTTATTTAGGAATTGAACCTTTAGGAATTGAGAAGGGAACCTTGACCGAGTGTTTTTGAGCCTGCTCGGTGGGCCACTCGGCAGGCCGAGTAGCTTCACTCGATCAAGTTGTTTCGAGTCAGAGTCGCCTAAATTAAATAAAATTGTTATGCGTTATTTCCCATTTCATTTTTCTTATTCCGTTTCTTCATTTCTCTCAAAACACTAGAAACCCCAAACTCCCAACATAATCTTAGTCTTTACTCCTTAGACTCAAGATTGGACTTGCGGTGGGATCCAATATAGAAGGGTGTAGCGGCTCGAATCTATTATATACTAAAGCAATAACATTTCATTGCTTCTTATTGGCTGCTTGATTTTAGGATTGAAAGAGCTTTTTTTTGTGTGAAGTAAGGACCCCCATGATCACTACTAATTTAAATACACTCCTATTACTCTTTATTCTTATTTAATAGAAGATTACACATCTACAAAAAACCATACATTATACAATTACAAGTACAAAAAATTAATAAATTATTTCGTATAACATAACCAGTATAGTAATCATGTACAAGTAAATCTGAAAATTTCCCTGTACAAAAAATTTAATAAGAGATTTTTTTTTTCTAAATCCAAAAAAAAATAAACTTTAAAATAAATGCAAGAAAAATATAAAAAAAATACAAATATAAGTTTCAGATCATCTTCTTTATATAAAAGCAAGAACAATTAAATGATTCTTATTGATTCCTGGTTTTAAATTAAAAAAGACAACTCTCTTTTTTCTCATGTAGGAACCCACACTACTTGACAAGATTTAATTAACACTCTCTACTCTCTAACTTTTACTCATATTTAGTTACTTCTATTTACACAAACCATACAAAAACCATACATTATACATCTGGGTTGCATAAATATTACTAATATAAATTCCTACAATATCAACATCCAAAAATAATAAACACTACATAAAATTAATATAAAACTTCATATTAAAAATTCCTTATACAAGACAAACAACGAAAAAAAAATTAAAAAAATTGTAATCAATACAAAAACTCAATGAATTAATAAACCAATAAAAAAATTAAATAAGATCCTGCAAATTTAGTACTAGAGTACATAAACTACTCCATATATAGAAAAGAAATTGGATAAATTATAGTTTATAAAATCGTATGGTACCTAGAAAGAAAACAAATCATATAAATATTTTAGGAATTAATAATTAAAATAAAAAGAACAAATAAATATATAAGAAATGGAAAAAATATTTGAAAAAATCGGGAAAAATAAAACAAGTTGGAAAAATAAAACATTTTTTCATTTGGCATGCAAGCATCTACCATATAAATATTGATTAAGATGAAAATTATGAAGGTGGTGATATTTATATGCTCATGTATATGATATATTCAATAATAGCGTATGTTATTATGACCCGTGCATTTTTTGCACGGGTTTAAACTAGTATGTGAAAATAGATGAAAATGATGCTTTTATTTTATAAAAAAATTATCATGATTATATATTTTTATCACACAATCAAATGTTGTCACTGATTTGTCCAATTTTTTTATAAGTAACTTTCAAATCCTGTTATTAAATTATCAAAAAAAAAAAAGTTTAAATATAATTTAAACAGGCTCTCCCGTGATTATCTTGAAATTTGAGAATAAAAATGGTGAAATTTGAGAATAATCCATCGAGATACTCTCCCATGGTCGTGTTGGTAATGGCAATTAATTTAGCAACCCTCTCGGCTTTTGTTTATATCCCTTGTCTTGTTGGCAAATGAGACAACTCTTAGGGCTTGTTTGGTTGCCCTTTCAATTCATGGGAATTTGAAAATCCCATGAATTACAATATTTTGCACTTGTTTGGTTGCCAAAATCATGGGAAGTGGGAATTCCTATGGTAATTAAGTTCCTCAATTATGTAGGAAGTCACTTACCTAGCCCCCCTAGGTTTCCCACATCAACTTACTTCCCATATGTAAACCAAACAACTTTTAGCTAATTCACATGAATTTCTATTTCATGTGATATTGAAGTTCATGTGAATTTATATTACCCCATGGCAACCAAACGACCCCTTAATGTATTCTATCACATCTTCTTTCATTTTTTGGCCAGTAATTGCTCATCTTCAACAGGCATAAAGTTCACTTCCATCCCGGATGAGTCACCCACAAGGTGTCATAATACTCTCGTAGAAGAATCTTTCGCAATTTCGCCGCTTTTGGGACAAAAATATGATGCCCCTTTGTGAATAGAAGTCCATCTTACATTGACTTTAGGGACACATGTCACAATCATATCACAATATAAGATCAATCAATCATATACGAGTAACTGAGTAGGATGCCCCACCTTTTCGCAATCCAAGCACATACGCATCCACCACAAGCCACATAACACAAATCACCCCATTGTCTATAATATCAAGCACATTTATTACTACTAATCGATTACTTGGCTAATTACTTAATCCAAACTTATATGAGACTTACCAATTGAAGCGATAACTGAGTAGCAATGACAACACTCGAACTGAGCCAAGGTATGCTCAACTTGGCTCGGTAAGCTCTCAAATCAAGTTTTTACGGAGCGGGGCTCGAATTGCTCTCTAGCTATCTCGTCTCATTAAAACACATAGCTAAAACAGTAATCTATTTTTTTGGGTAGAAAGCTAAAGCAATAACCTGGTTGATGGTACAACAAAGCCCAAACCTAAGTCGACTTCCCCTAAACAAACAGCCCATAATACATCCACCTCAAAACCCTAACTTAAACCTCTGTTTCTTCTTCAATTTATAAAAACCAGCTTCTGTCAACTGTGAATTACAGTCTAACTACAATCTATAAACCCTAAACCCCCTTTCATTTCTAAAAAATTCAAAACTTGAAAACTGTAAAAAAAAAATGGAAGTTTGTACGGCTCGTGGTTTACCAACACTGCCCCTTCCTCTCTCTTCCCAAACCCATTTACGATTTCTACCTTCTATTCCTCTCAATAAATCTTTTAATTTTCCAGGTTAATTTGTTTTCCTTGTCTTTCTTTTATGGCATAAATAATTTTGCATGATTACTTGTTACATTTTTGAATTTGATCTAGTTTATCTTGATAAATCCCGGTTATGAAAGTTAGATTAGTGAACAGTTAGTTTGAATTTGATATATCCGTCACAAACTTCTAACGAGTCAAGTATCTCTTTTCCTACCCATGTGGGTACTATTTGACGGGTCACAAGCTTGTGACGGATATGCCTTCTACAAATGAGAATTTATGCTTGATTAATATTTGCATAATTTTGAGGTAGTTGTAAAAGTGGAAACTTGCTTGTAATTTATATAGAACTATGATATGATTAGGGTTAAAACTTAAAAATGTTAAACTTTAAATACAGGGATTGCTTGCAGTAGGAGAGTTAGATTGTTGAGGGTAACTTCGGATGATGAGAGCAGTAAGTTTACGGAAACAATGGAAGCTGTTCCAACTGTTAATGACATCACTGTAGACAGGATTTCAGGTGTAAACCAAACTGTATTCAGTGATTCCAGAAAACCCGAAGCTTCTGCTGTCGAAGAATCGTCGTCTGATGAAACTGAACAGCCGTTTCAGGAGTTCCTAGATAATGTTGGCATTAAGGTTTGTGTTTATCTCGCCTCTTAACATTAAGCATTAAAATGGGTGCAAAATTAATTGCTTTTTACTGTATTGTATTGCTTCTTCTACCCCTTTGAAATCTTTATCTGTAACTGAGCAACAGTGTGTGTTTCTTTTTTACGATAGTTTGAAACTCAATGAAGTTGCGTAGTCGTTTGTCATGGTTTCCATGTATTTGTTGAAATAGGATATTAAGCTGCTTTTGTCTTCTGTTTAAGTGTAGCAATTCGCTCGCTCTAAGTTGCTATCCATACTCCGCCACTATAGTCATTTGCTTTGTGATTTTTAATGTTGCTTTGTGGTGAAAGTTGAAGGTTATTGTATAGCCTCCTAATGGATTGAAATTTGTGCATTATTGTATGCTTGTTTGCGTGCTCTTTTCCATTCTGTAACTGCATTTTCAACTTTGTAATGTTTCTTATGGATTTGCTTGGAATGGCTGTCCTATGAACATGGTACTTAACTGATGTAGTCATGTCCATTCAATTGTCTATAGCTCATTAAAAGTGTTATTTTTTCGTGTAGTAGTTCGCTCTAGTATAAACTTCTTCAAAATTTGTGCATAACATTGTTGCCGTGATGATTTCTATCTCTTTAGAAAGCATTGTATATATATGCTTACTGATTTGTCGGCATTAATGCTGACCTGAGCGGTTAACTGAGCAACAATGTTGTTTTTTCCTCTTTTTTGTTTGGGGTGGGGGTTCTCATTGAATTCGCGTGATTGTTTTGTTGCAATGTCTGAATATGAAATTGGATATTAAGTTGGTTTTGTCTTTTGTTCAAGTGCCATTTGCTCATGTTAAATCTGATCCTTAATTTTGATGTAAAATTGAATAATATTCCTTGCATAAAGAAGTGTACCACTGAAAACGATTCACTAGTAAATCTGTTTCTCGACCTCCATTATTTTTTGCTAAAGGTTATTTTGAAGTATAAATGGGGACCCGGTAACTTATTTCAGTATTTTATATATTATTACAAATTTTGCTGCCAGTCTTTTACATTGCTGTGAGTCCTGTGACTTCTGATGTGATTTTATTTCATTTTCATTATGTTTGGTGCAAGACCCTGTTGCGATGATGATATCACATAATGAAAGCATTATATCAATGCTTCGTGATGAGTCGGCACAGAAGCCGACCTGAGCGGTTACCTGAGCAACAGTTTTTCTCCAAATCAAGTCTATTGGCAGCGATAGACCTCGGATTTGACGTTTATGGTTAGTCTTTGAGTTGAAAAAAGAAAGATGAATTTATCTATGCTTCCTACCAGTTTTTTTTCTTCCTGTGACTATTTTGTTTTTCTTTTCATTTCATTATGTTTGGTGCAAGACCTTGTTGCCATGATGAAATCATTTAATGAAAGCATTGTATCAATGTTTTTTGATGAGTCAGCATAAATGCTGGCCTGAGCGGTTTCCTGAGCAACAAATTTATCTCAAACCGTTACGTGTATTTGCATGGATAGACCAATGGTTTGACGTTCGGGGTAATTTTGGTAATTTATTTATTTTTTTCCCCTATATTTTGATGTCGTTTTTGCTTAGTTAGAAGCTGGGTTTGAAAATGCTTTTTCCCTCGAGGGATAGCTACCGCTACGTGTTGATTTTGTCACATTTACTGTACATAAACTATGTTTTTTTTTGGGTTGATGAACATAAAACCATAATTGGCCTATTTTTGTTCTGTTTGTGATGTGGTCGTGTACTTGTCTCCAAGATGGAGAGATCTTTGAAGAAATGTCTATTCCTTTTCTTTCCTGGTTATGGACACTGCAATTTTGTTGCTTGAAATTGCTCAGCAGTCTATACTCTATACTGATTATCCACAATGTTACTTTAACATGTCCGCTAATTATGTTTATTTTACTCATTTTTTAACCAGCGACTAATTTATGAGGGTGGGGCTGGGGGCATACTTCTTTAGTGATAATCTGGCTCAAATCACAAGACTGATTCACCTTTTAGATTAGGAAATGATTTATACAGCTCGTATTTAAGGTTCCAAAAAAGGAAATAAAACCTTAGATCAAACATTAATGACACAGATATGCGCATGAGTTTGTCATAATTCCTAAGTTAATTCCTCGGCAAATTTGATTGCAGATTTTATTCTCTCTATGGATCTTGGATATAAATTATGCTCTCCGTCAATATAAAATCTCATATTCTTATGTGATATAATTGCACCTAAATTGTTATTTTCTATCTAGTTTATTAGAATCGTTGTAACAAAAATGCTACCATCATTTTTGCAGTTTGATTCTGAAGATTCATACATACTTTTGCTGTATGGTGGTGGTTCCCTGATTGCTCTTTGGTTGCTTTCTGCCATTGTTGGTGCAATCGATTCTATCCCAGTGGTATGTAATGTGTTGCTCACCATCTTGAATATAGTATAAATTTAATGTATGAAATATTTCTCGAGTTTCAAAACTTCTCTTGTTTGACCGCTCGCTGACCCAAAAGTTTTTTTCTCTCGACCAGGTACCTAAATTGATGGAGGTTATTGGGCTAGGCTACTCAATTTGGTTTACCACACGATATCTGTTGTTTAAGGTATGCCATCAAGAACTTGAAGATTAGCTTGCTGTTGTTAGATACTTGTATAAAAGTTCATGGATAACTCGTGCTTCACGTTTACTAACTTGGTTGTCATTTTTTGTGTTTCAGAAAAGTAGAGAAGAGCTTGTTGCTAAAATTGAGGAGCTTAAGCGAGAGGTTCTTGGATCTGGTGATGGTGGCGGCGGCGGCGGCGGCGGTGACGGCGGCGGCGGTGGTGGTGGTGGTGACGGTGGTGGCGGTGGCGGTGGCGGTTATGGTTACGACTAAAAACAAAGTAGGCTTGTGTGGTGTTTATTTAGGGTGAGCATGTAGGTGTTTGAATGGTTTGTGTATGTAACTACTTATCGTAAATAAGTACGGAATTAGCGTTACCCTTAAATATTTTGTTCAAATAAAAAATAAGAGTTTCAATTTGCCGAATCTGTTGCATCTTATTTAGATTTGTACAGACTTTCCTTCCAATACCATTTATTTCAATATTTCAAAAACTGTGTGAAATGCATTCTCCTACAGTTATCTTCTTCGTAATCAAAAGTGGTTTTTTTTGTTATGCCGGAAAACGAATCTCAGGTTTTTTTTAAGCATCCGAAGTTCAAATCGATTCAGTGGAATGCGCTTTAATTTGATTTGTTTTACGTCAACTGCCGATAAGTTGCTTTTTAATCCATATTATTATCATTGTATGGAGAACGAAATAATTGATGATTAAATTTAGTACTCTTAGTTGATTTGAGATGAAAGCTTGAAGAACATTAAGTCTTGTTAAGAGTTAAGACAAAATATTTGTTTTAAATCTCAAAACGGATTCAAATACCACCACATGATGTTAATAAGGATTTATTCGCTTAAGATTGAGTAAATGTTTTAAATTTTAATACGAATCCAAATACTCACATGGTGCTAATAAAGACAAAAAATTTGGGATTTCTTAGGCAATATGAGTAGTGACCACCTTTAAAAAAAAGTCATTTTTTATTCCTAAAAAACGATCACTATTTATCAAAAAGTGGTCACTGTCAACTGATCGCACCATGCAACGGTTGCACATTATCATTTGTGAAATAAGAATTTGTGAACAACCAAAGGCGGTGACTTTGCTTTCAAGACTGGAAGACGACTTGTTGTCTTGCCACATGTATTTTTGATAGACAAACGAGTAGTATAATATGCATATTGATGATGGATGGCCAAATTTTAGTTACGATACGTAACTTGGTGTTATTGGCAGGTTTATTATTATTGACCAGCAAATGCACATGCAATCAGAATTTCTATGGCCTATACATATACTTGTATACTACCGACTACTTTAATCTTTTATTTATATATGGATGTCAACCAGTTTTGTCTATATATTATTGGGGACATGACTCCAAGATTACGATTCTATACTCGTTTGCAATGATATTGATGCAGACCAACCGAGCAACGATGTCATTCAATTAAAAGTGTAACAATTTTAAAGTATTTCGGTTCACAAATTCTCATTTAAGACGGTGTAATGGAGACGAGTTGAATCCCCTCTTACAAGGAGCCAAGTGAGAAGGCATCTGAGAATTTATTTAGTTCAACCCTTGTCCTCTCATATGCCTCCTTATTAGAGAGGACCCGACCCGTATTTATTAAAGACGGGTATGCCCCGTTTTCAATGAGACCAACCGATCTCACTTATATTTGACAAGTAACATAATTATATTCTGGTAATCATCAAACTTTTATACGGTGACTAGCATAGTTAGAATTCAAGCTTTTTAGAGGTATAACATAATTACCTTTAGAAAAATAGTGTTGTCTTTTTGGAGGACGATCCTCACAACACATAATGACATAAGCCATTATAATATTTTGTTTTGATCATCATTCTTTAAGTGTAAGGAAGATTATCCTACCGAAAGACAAAAGAATTTTTCTTACTTTAATAGTCTCTTCTAAAGACCGACTTATTACAAAGTTAGGCAATGTAGAAAACTACAGATGTCATAACTCATTTCCTATAATTTTGGAACCGGGTTACGAAACATCGTCGACGTTTTATAAAACATCGTCGACGTTTTTCATAAAAAAGACCGTCACTACCCTTTTCCTTTCTCTAACTTCAATTAACCTCTTTCACTCTCCTCTCCTCTCCTCTCCTCTCCCTCTCCCGTACAACCACCACCACCACGACCCCACCACCACCACCACGACCCCCCACTGCCGCCATCGTCCACCACCAGTAGCCACCACCACCGTAGCCACCACCACCACCACCACCGTAGCCACCACCTAAGGTAAGTTTTTATTTTCTTTTTATTTTTGAAATCGTTTTTACATTGAAATATGTTTAATTGATTTGAATTTGGTGCTTTATATGTTTAAATGTTATGAATTTGTTTATGTATATATGTTTAATTGATTTGAATTTGTGAAATTTGGATTAAAGTTGTTGAATACGGTTTTTTGATTTATGTTGTTGAAGACGGTTTTTTAGTTGATTTTGTATGTTGGAAATGTAATATGGCGAAATTTGTGGAAGTAGTGAAAGAGGATTATTAGATTTTTGTTGTCGGAAGACGGTTTTTGTTGGTGGTATTGAAAAAAGACGAGAAATTGGACGTTGGTCACTAGGACCAACGTCTGGGCTGGACGTTGGTCACTAGCACCAAGGTCCAGGGTAGACGTTGGTGCTAGTGACCAACGTCCAGCCCAGACGTTGGTCCTAGTGACCAACGTGCAACATGCCTTCGATTTTCTGTTATTGCGTTGTTTTCGATGGTTTTGAATGTTGACGATGATTATTATCATATGTAAAATTATAATCGGTTTATATGTTTATTATTATCAAATATGTTTATATGTTTACGATGGTTTTGAATGTTGACGATGATTTTTATCATATTCGTGTAAAATGATTATTATCATATATGTTTATATTTTTATGATCAGTTTTATTTTCGTTATTTGAAATGTTGTTTGTAATGAGTTTATTTTTTTTGGTCGATTGTCTATAATGTTGTATTATTTTATATGCAGATAGATAAAGAAAAAAACATTATGGTGGTCCCTGATCGTACGAAAGGCCGAAAAGTGACGGCATCTAAGCGGCGCTTACCCGGTGTGCGTCAAGCCGGAGTTGTCTTTCGTCCTACTCAGTCAGAGGGTATGGACGTTTCCCCTACGCCCCCGCCTGCTGTGAGCGAGACAGTTTTTCCGTCAGTTTTTTATAGGTTAGGGGTCGTTGATGATGGTAATGTTGACGGCGGTTCAGGATCTGAGTCGGAGGAGGCGGCAGAGCAGCCCGATGACGAGTGTTTTGTAGAGAACCAGGTAGCTGAACCAACAGGTAAGAAGGTGGTACAGGTTGGTAGAGGACGATATGTGCCGGTTAGTCAGGGTTCATCTAGCACGGGGAGGAAGAAGACGAAGAGGGATTTGTCTTGGCGTCTTAGTGGCGTGGTTGAGGGAGGACCGGTTCACCTCAACGTCTTACGTAGTTTTGGTGGGCACGTGGCTTATAAGAGTTGGACGGAGGCCAAGCCGGCGAGAACGTGGCTCAAGTGTTACGAGAGGCCCGGTTGTATGGAGGCTATGAACGGGATGAAGGTGCCGGAGCTGGTTGCCCGGAGAGTTAGTGAGAGTGGGCTTGGTGTTTTGATGAGTTGTGTGACCACCGGCATAGATGAAAATCTATGTAGTGCATTTGTAGAGAGGTGGCAGCCGGATACTAACAGTTTCCATATGCCATTTGGAGAGATCACTATCTTATTACATGATGTTCAGCGTATTCTAGGGATAAAGGTGAGTGGCGCTAAGGTTTTTGTGGAGGGTATGGTGGAGCAAGAGGAGGGTAGCACGAGGGATGATGCAGGCTTGAGGGAGAAGATGGCTACTTTATTTGGGCTGGCTTTTCAGGATGTCGAGCCACCATATTATAGGAGTGGTGGGTTGTCGACTCAGAAGTTGAGGGAGGTTGTGGAGACGGGTCGCCATGATGAGTCGTTGAGGGCGTACTTGATGTTGTTGGTTGGACAGACATTGTTCACGGACAAGTCTAGTGATAGGGTAGTGGCCCAGATGCTTCATTTGTTTGATGACTTGGATAGTTTTGGTGAGTATGCTTGGGGGGCTGCGACATTGGCGTACTTGTACCGTCAGTTGGGTATGGCGTCGCGGAGAGATGCTCGTGGGCTTAGCGGTTGTTTGCCGTTGCTCCGGGCTTGGATATATGAGTATTTTCCCCATTTCCGACCTCAAGCAGGATACTATGTTGAGGGTAGACCATTGGTGGAGGCTTGGTCACGGGTTCCTAGGTTTAAGGGGGAGGAGAAGATTCTAGATGAGCACCGTCAGAGGCTAGACGGGCTTAGGGCGGAGCATATCCGTTGGACCCCTTACGGTGTTGGTTCACATCGGTCTTGTAGGACATCGCTTTATTCGGGGTTGATTAGATTTCTTGATGTAGTAGAGTCATATCAGCCTGACCGTTTTTTGCGTCAGTTTGGGTATGTCCAGCCTATCCCGACCGCTATGATTACTTCAGCTGTTGAGCATCGTCCGCCTTCACCGAAGTCGGGTTATAGGTTGTATTATGGGGAGTATCCTGATTCGGAGTAGGGGCTCCCAGAGGCTCGGATTGTTTTGAGAGACCGTTCACACCCGGTCGTGATGCCGTTTGACACGGTCGATCGTTACATGACATGGTACACGAAGTCCTCCCACCCGTATTTCTTTCCTCCTGGCCGTCGTACCAAGTTTTCTACGGTGCCTCTTTTGGATGAGCCGGAGTTCGGCAGAGCTCTTGCATGGAGGTTCTCACTTATCTACAGACAGCCTACCCAGCAGGCGATGACATCGTGTGTTCATCGGTTGGTTACAGATATGGCCGACTACTTTAGGAACCCGGAGGACGACGACGACGATGATGTAGGACATGACGACGTTTGATTATTTAGTTATGTTTTATTTGTTGTATTGTGTTTCTACGGATTATTTTAGATTATTTTATGTTTGAATTATGTAATGGTACTTTTATTTTTATTATTATTAGTTTATGTTTTGAATTATGTAATGGCCACAACATGAAAACCCTAGCATTTCCTCTATATAAACCCTTTACCCAACAAATTATTTCCACACAACTCACTATCTTCTCTCTACTCTTAAAATATATTACCTCTATTATCCTATACTTTAATCATGGTGATGACTAACATACAACTAGTGAATTATTATCAAAATAAAATTAACGAGATAGTTAACGAGTTTCCCTTACTATTCGACCGCCTAATGATTGTGTTGAATAATCATGTACTTAATAATTTCATAAGTCGTGGCAATCCTCCTCTATCATCGCTTCAACTAATGCATGGACCTATTTACGGTCTCAACAACCCTTCCATTCATCCTATGAACGTAACTGAAGGTATCATTACTTATAATCTATTGTCTAATTTTTCTAATCAATAAAGTTTGTGACATTATTAACCAGATTAATTTTTAAATCCAGAAAATGTCATCCTGAAGCGAAATGAGTGGGAGAAAGTGAGGTTGGAGATAGTTGAACTGTTCAAGAGGTGTTTAACAGTTGTGCCATATAGGACCTTATACTCTCTATGTGAAGGGGACGGCCGGATGTTCGTGGGGCCATTTCAGAGTCTTAAAACCTATGAAATGTATGTAACTTACATAGAGGAGGAGTTTTATAGGCCTAATGGTTCTTCATTCGAAGGATATTCAACTGATTAAGTGTTAATGAAATGTATTTAACGCTGATTAATTGTTGTTTTTGCACTTGATCGTTGTAATATTTATCAGTTTTTAATTAATGAATAAAGTCGTCAGTTGAGTTGTCACATCATGCTCAGAACTTTATTAAATTCGTCAGTTGAGTAGTCACATTATGCTCAGAACTTTATTAAATTCGTCAGTTGAGTAGTCACATTATGCTCAGAACTTTATTAAAGTCGTCAGTTGAGTTGTCACATCTGAAAGTCCATAGACCTTAATTAGACTCTTCTAATTAGTTGCTAAATTACTTGTTAATTTAGTATTTAATGATCTATGTAACATGCATGCAAATATAAAGACATTTATATAAAAGAAGAAATTTCCTCACATTGATATGGAAACTATATGGGCACAACAAGAACTCCTTCTTGTTGTTCTTGAGCTACAAATATGGATGAACACAAGAAATCTCCAAACTAGAAGACCTTCTTCAAGTTGCACCAAGATGACACCAAATAATCTACCCTTATTATTAACTAGATAATAAGATAGATGATATACTACTAATATTAGACTATATTACTACACTAGTAATACTTAGGAAATATTAGTATATGAGAGTTTTTAGTGAGAGGAAGGATTTTAGAGAGAAGTGTAAAAATTGCACAAAATGAAGTAGTAAAAATGAACAACAATTGTTCATTATAAAGGCCATTTGGCCGGACCATATTGTCCAAAATTGGACTCTTATTTTGTTCAATTTGATCACATGCATTAGAGTGGAGTGTTGTAGTATAAGTGATGATTGTTTTCAACTTGTTATGTCACTTTCAATTATTAACTAAAGAGTATAAACAAGAACAATAATCATCACCATTCTAACTACAATCCAACCGGCCACAATGGCCTAGTTTGGTCCATTTTGATTTTTGATATTTGTCTCACAAATACTTATTGATCATATGGTTAATTATCTTGTATAATTAAGTGTTAATTTGATCATATAACAATTATATGACTTAATTAAATAAATAATATGTACTTAACATTTTAAGTAATATTTTACCATTATATCAATATATAATGGGTCCCACAATGCTTAGTTAATTTATTTTACAACTCCTTGTAAATATAATTAACTAATTACCTCTATCTCAAAACCTCAACTAATTTAGTAATTTAACGATTAATTACTAAGTTAAATCTTATTTAATCGTATTAAAATAAGATATAAATTTATTAGTCAATTATCGCATAATTGAAAAATAAGTTTAATCGAATTTGAGTTCTTAACTCAATTTCTAACAATTAACTCTCGTACATATCGAATATATGTAATGTACTAATTAACTGTATCGTATACAAATAATTAGTTACTATTTGGATTTCATCCTTTAGGTGTGACCGAAAGGGATCAGTTGATCACCGCCGTCAAACGACAATAACGTCAAACTCTAGTCAGCCAACCGTTATTGATTTACGTTAATCAACTGACTAATCATATATATAGTCAATAAATATCCCAATTATATTCCTTAATAAGATTTATTATGTGGCGCACTATTGTGGAGGACACCTACTCCAACAACATCATGCTCAGAACTTTATTAAATTCGTCAGTTGAGTTGTCACATCATTTCCGGAACGAATTCCAAGCTCCCCTCTATTTAAGGAGCTCACTCCACCATCATTTTTCACATAACTTACTATCTCATCTACTATCTCCCTAAAATCTCATCTACCATTATGCCTATGAACGATGTTGAAGAGGTTAATTTCATACAAAATAGAATAGATGAAATTGTTAATGAGTTTCCTTCCATATTTCGCCGTTTACTAATCGTGTTTAATAATAATATCATTTGGGATTTCATGAACCGTTATGAACCTAATCTCGTATCACTACCACAAATGATGGGTACTCCCTATAAAACAAATTACCCTCATATTCCTGAAATGAATATAACAAAAGGTAAAATTTCTGTCAACTTTAATTTCAAACTTTAATTATATCATTTGTTTGTTTTGAGTAATTAGTTGTTACCATTTTATGTTGTTTAGAATCTGTCCTTCTGAAAAGGGATGAACTAAAGAGGATCGAGGCGGAGTTGATTGAATTTTTCAAAAGATGTGAAACCATCATTCCGTCCATGACACTGCATCAGCTTATGGAGGGTTATCAGGGTGATGGTCAGATATTCCATAGCCCGCCCGAGCCAATTTTTATATACCACATTTACACCGGCTACATGGAGGAGGAGTTATTCAAGCCAAAGGAATATTCATCCACAGATTACTCCACTGATTAGTCTTACTAAAACCGACTGCATGTGTTTGATGAAAAATTGTGGTGATGATGATTTGGTTATTTTAATCGTTTCTTCTATGTAATGTAATTTTAAGACTTTAACTTATGTGACCTTTATTCCAGTACTTTATTAATGTATGTCAGCTTTATTAATGTATGTCAGCTTTATTCGAGTATTGTCAATTTTATTTAATCAAAAATAAATTGAGATAAAAGAAGAAAAAATAATACATAAATATCCATCAATTACACAAGTACAACAATCAAGACTTATCCCTTCTTGTGCGACGCACTCTAGGTGTCGTTCTCATACATGTGTGCCAGTTTTCGAAATTTGTCTTGTACAAATCTTCATAGTGTGCAACATTTTGTTCTCTATACCCCGCCCAAGTCATCTCTATTGGAGGCATTGGAACTTCTTGAGGTGGTCCACTACAATGCAACCGCATCCAATGTTGGTGGTGATTTAAAATCCACAAAACACCATATGGGACCGGACTTTGAGGACAACTTCTTAAAGGCAAAAATGTACTACATTGCCATGTACTCGGACTAGACGGGGCCTTACATATGACACAAATTGCCCAGTTAAACAACGATGCGAAAACATACAGATGAACGTCATGCATCCAATGCATCCAATGTTCGATTCCCTCTCATTTCACGCCTCAGCTTGGTTGTCTCACTATATATTTGGGTGCTTGAGGGTTGCGGTTTTTCCGGGGTTCTTTGAAGAAGACCGTTTTTAATATCTCTCGGGGGAATCGAGGCCCGGATTTATTGTTTCACATACTCTTTCTCTTCTTCACTTAAACCCGCAAAATGCCTATGTCCATCCTTGTACTTTACCAACTTGTGGTTGTGCTTCCCAAAACCAACGGCAACCACAATGTTCCAAAGTATCGTGGGTTTATCCTCGAATCCCCGAAACTTGTTTTGCACGGCTCGAATACGAAATTTGCAATCACATTTAGGTGAACCGGATTGTTTCCTAGGATTATCGGGATCATACTCTCCCGGTGGCCTCCCGTACCTAGAACAACGCAAATATGAAGATAACAAGTCGTGTTCGCTACGGTTTTTCCCTCCATTAGTTGCTTTCACCAATGCAAACCCATTAGCAAACGCTATCTTTTGGGCCCAATCAAACGCTTCGTCACGAGTATCAAATCCTATATCCGTCACAAATAAAGGGTTGAAATCGAACCCGTTATCGACAAATTCCTCAAATGAACCCTGTTTACATGCGGAAATTACATTAAAACTTAAATAAACCGTGCGAAAACACGAGAAATTACACGAAAACACGAAAATACGCAAGTAAACTTCAAAAAAACGTTGCACCATATACATAACGTCCACATTGGACGTTGAACCATATACATAACGTCCCACCTAGACGTTGATATGGGGTGTCAACGTCTAGGACAGACGTTATATATAGTGTTCAACGTCCATATTGGACGTTGATGATAGGAACCAACGTCAACTTTGGACGTTGATAACCGTTGGTAATGTCCACCTTGGACGTTGATATGGGGTATCAACGTCTAGGTGGGACGTCAACTTTGGTTATCAACGTCTATATTGGACGTTGATTCCCCATATCAACGTCCAATGTAGAGTTGCCTACCCTAAATCGTCCAAAAATCATATCAATATTCATGAATTCGGCATAAAAGCTATAAATCGACTTCAAAAGGGTGTTCAAGAATCAACAAATGTCATAGGCTCGTAACGGAACACTAACAAAGAAAGCAATGGAAACCGTCTTTCAAATTTACGTTAATGGAAAACTAAAGAAACAAAACAAAAATTACGTTAAAGGGTTTGCATAACGTACCGATGATTCATTGTCCGCCATTGACTACCGTTTAATTTTATATGAAAACCGTCTTTCAAATTTTTGTGGAAGTTGTTTAGATTAGTTTATGAGATTTTAGAATTTTAGAGAAAAGGTTAGAGAGAGGAAGGAGAGAAAAGGGTAGTAGTGGTCTTTTTTTTAAAAAACGTCGACGATGTTTTATAAAACGTCGACGATGTTTCGCAGCCCTCATTTTGGAAAGGTAGGCAATATAGTCATATTAATTCGTTTACTTGTAAATTGCGCTGGATAGAAAGTCCAAAAAACGAGATTTTGAAGAATTAGGACCGTTGAAACAATTAGATTTTAGGACATTTATTGAAACAATTAGATTAAGTTTTAGAAAGATTTATATAAGTGTTAATTTGGCTAGATTTTAGGTAAGATGAGTATTAAATAGAAGGTTTTTGAAAAAAAAAATATGCAATGTGAAAAAAGCAAAGTCCGTTAATTTATTTCAATCTGTATTTATCCCTTCATTTTGACTATTTTTTTCGATACTTCGATTTTGACTTTCTTTAGTAATGTAAAATGTAACATCTATCTTTTCTATGTATGCAGGTAATTAAAATGATATTCTATTTGAACTAGTATTTCATTCTATTACAACCATTTCAATTATAAAACAGAGCAGTATATCAAAACAACAAAGTGAATACGGAGTAGTTATTTACAGGTCTTCTAACTTAACAACAATGTATTATCATTTGAATTTTAGTGAGTTGAGGGTGGTATATTCTAAAGAACAGAAGCTCGTTAAATGAACCACTTGCTGAAGTAAAGCTCAAAGCCAAAAATATTTGCAATTTAGCATGGTGTGTGTTAAAGTGTGAAACTAATTTATAGGGTGAGTGGGTAAGTAAGATAACAAGTAAAGTCGTTGCTTGAATTAGCGATTTTGCCTTGTATACATAATTTCAAGGACTTGTAAAGTGATTTGATATCGTAACATTATCTTAGTTTAGAATTTCCAACACGTATATGTATATAGTTTTGTATACGAGTACATCGCAAAATTACGACTTTCTCCCGGTTAGAATTTCTCACATTTATATGTATTTAATTTTTTGTGCACATCTTAAAACCGCAACTTTGCTTTTAGATTCTATATAGACTTACTCTTTAAAGACGGATAAAATTTGTTTCTTTAAAGAGACATCTCACAGTGAGCTATTGAAAATGCAAGTGAGTGAACAAGTGAAAAAAGAAGAGTAAAAGGTCAATGCAAGTTGAAAAACGAAGACGGTCACAAGCGAGATGGATTGGCTAACACAAATGTGGAAGACTTTAGAGGCAAGTTGGATAGTTACTCCGTACAATGCTCAAATCCAAGTGAGGATGATGATCGTAACCAGATTACGGTGTTTATTACAAGTAGTTGGCTAATACGATTAACCCAAATGTAAAGGTAACTTGTCATAAATAGGATACACAAATTGGCAACATGGATAATGAATCGAACATGTGTATGGTCCAAAAACTTGTGAAAGCATACACGAATCAATTCGTAGATCAACATCCCATTAAATCAAGTCAATAATTATGGAATCCGAGTGAAATGAATTGTGTTAAAATGGGGTCAAGCTGACACAACTTCTAGTTACGAACTAGGGGAGGCTGAATAATGAAGGTTCCATCTTCCGACCTTGGTTGAGAGTTGAGACTAGGGTCCACGCCCACTTCTTAAACATCGATCGTCCATTTCTACCCAAATTTCAAACGGGTTAAATAGTACGCACATGGTAAGAAAAGATAGATTATTTGTAATTTTTCTAAACTTGTCTTATCTTCGGAAATAGAAGATACTTGACTCGTTATAAGTTATATCTGTCTTAAAGGAGACTTATTCCTATTTCTATATGTGCCTTCTTTTTTTTATAAATCAGTTTCATAAATCATAATAATATACAAATTCTCATTGAAGACGGACACTATCCGTACTATCCGCACTATCCGTCACAAGCTGAAAACGGATATTGCCTCTTTCACAATATGCAAGTGGGAGGATCCATTTGACATCCACTTACCCTTCTACTTGCATATCGTGAGAAGCACTATCCGTCTTCAACTTGTGACGGATAGTGCCCGTCTTAAGAGAGACAAGCCGATAATAATATTGTCATCTTATAAGTTCAGTTTAGAAAATTCAACTGTTATATACTCCCTTCTATTCTTTCATTTATTCCCTCTTTTCTTTTTGGGTAAGTCGGGTTTTCTTCCCTCTTTTCTTTTTTGGTTGTGGAGTTGTGTGTTTTGTGTGGTCCAAATTCATTTGTGTGTGGGGTAGTGTGTTTTGTGTGGTCCAAATTTATTTTCTTAATTTTTGTGCAAAAAGGAAAGGGGAAGAAATAAGTGAATATGAGAAGTATTCATTTTAGTTCATCTCCTACAACTTCAGTTTTCGAAATTTTCTAAAAATTTAGTTCAATAAAGTTCAACATTTATATATTCAATTAAAATAAATCAAACTTCAAACTCATATATTCAGAAAAATTAAGGACTAACTTAATATCTTAGTGTATATAATTTGTTGACTTTTCTCACCCTCTTCGTTCAAATTCTATAATCAACATTATCCCTCACGACAGGTAAATCCTCTCGTTACAGACATAAAATGTTAAAATGTTGTGTAATTTGTGAAAATAAATTGCAAAAAAAGCATGTTTTTTTTATATTAAATAATTTCCTAGAAAGTTGAATTGGCTTGATGTATACTCAATTTTTGGTTCTAGTAGTTTCACTTTCCGTGGAGATTTATAATATTTGCGTTCAAATTATGAGGTTTATGGAATGAGTCAATGCATCACTAAGTCGATCTTCCATTTCCAAAGGGGTGGGGAGAAAACGTCAAAAGGTTGATCCAAATACAATGCTTAAAGCGTTTGAAAAGACATGTTATTTGGAAGATGACAGATTTGTCCGTAGCAAAATCAAACACACAAATTTAATTTGACAATGACCATATTACTACTTATATAACTACTTGTATTACTTTATATTAATAGAATTTTGTCAAAAATTTCTGTAAGTCAAATACGGAAATATCTAGATGATAGTATGAGCCTAGCAAGTAGCAAGTAGCAAGTAGCAAGTAGCAAGTGTAGACTTCAACTTGTAGATGTCCTTAAATTCCAAATTCAACCTTCCAAAAAGTAGATGATATGAAAAGTATTTAAATATTTATCACAAATTCTCATTTAAGACGGGTTGATTCATTTTAAACTTAAAATGAGTCAAACTCTCCTCGCAAAAGACCAGTGGAGGTGCAAGTGGTAGGCTAATAAAGCCCCCTCACTTATCTCCCTACTTGTTTTTTGTGAAAGGGGTTTGACCCATCTTAAATTTCAGACGGGTCAACCCGTATTAAATGAAACTTTCTGAACATTTATATGGAAGACCTTTATAAGCAGAATTTTCTATTGTAGACCTATAGGAAGATTATATAATTCTCCTTTTTTAATACTCCCTCCAATTTTTCATCTTCTTCCCTCTTTCCATATTGGGCCAATTGGGGTGATCTTCCCTCTTTCCTTATTTGTAAGTAGTTGTGTGGTCCAAATTTAATTGAATGTGGGGTAGTGTGTTTTGTGTGGTCCAAATTGATTTCCTTAATCCTTGTGTCCAAAAGAAAGGGGAAGAACATGATAAATTGGAGGGAGTAATTGTTAAATACTTCCTCCATTCAACTCCACTCTACCAAATTATTTTTTCACGTTTGCCGAGACGTGTTTTCCTCGGTAAATATCGTTAGCTACGTATTTGCAAAAATTATAAAAGTTGGATATTAATAATGTACTCGTAAAGACGAATCAAACAAGATCACACATGAATATATTTTCACTTATATATTTAGAGAAAATTGCAATTAGATGCCGACTCATGAATAGTGTGCAAAAATGAAAGTGGTAGAGTGGAGTTGAATGGAGGAAGTATACATTCCAAATTTATTTTTATTTTTTTACCCTAGGAAATTTGCTAACGAGATAATTAGATATCAAATATGGTGTAGCCAGTAGCCACACGCCCACACCTACTAAGTCATCCTTAAGAACGTAGCTCGGCTGGCGGAAAAATACGGTTAATGTAGACGTCTTTTGTCTCTCCTTGATTAGCTAGCGAGACACTAGACTAGTTACCTTCACGATAGATGTGTTCCACTTTAACATTTCAAGAATAATATTTGATGAGGCTATGATCTACTAATAAGGTAATTAGATTGTATTGTGATTTATGGGGAAAATCGTGGTTATGTTTCTTTTGCTATTATACTCTTATAGACCATATATTCGGTAAGGTATTTGTAAAAGGACAACAACACTCACATAAACAACGAAGAAACTTTTTTCTACATTGTTATCAAAACCAATTTTAGTAAACGCAACAAAACCGTTCAGTTGATATGTCATTCAAGTGAGAAAATTAGAATGGAAAAATGTTTTAATTATATTTACCATTTCAATCTATGGATTATGTAGCAAATGAGATTCAGCTTGTAGCATTATCTTTATAACCGGTCGTATTTAATTTCTATCAAATTAACCTTATTTTACAGAGTGCCAACTGTCAAGTAATGCAGCTAAACGCTCTTCAAGTTCCTTGTTACTTTGTATGTGTCAAATAATCGATAGATCTTCCTTTTAAGAATATAACAAGTAAATAACACCCTACATGAGTACATGCATAGATGAGACAATTTTTTAACCAATCTCAATGCATTCTGTTTTCATTTTTTTCATCTTTATGGGTGATATTTGACTCGCTATCCCTCTGAACCTAGAAATTGGGCAAAATGATACTCCTTACTCGGTAAATCTAACTAGGAATGTGCGACAAATGCATTTATGAAACGTGAATAAAACATTGCAAAATAACATCACGGGTAAATCGGTAATAAAATATACTCCATATAGAGAGAAGAACAGGAATGCCAACATAACACAGCTGGCACATTACAATACATAGGATTAAACGAATATAGCTGTTGCGTCATTTCTAGGTTAAACTTAAACCACCCAAATCAAATCAAATCCTCCTTTTTTTTTCTTTTTTTTCTTGGTTTTTTTTTCATATAAAAAAAAGTCAAAAGCTGTCCCAAAAAATCTGGGCCTAAAGTCGCAAACCCCTAAATAATCGTCATCATATTCATTAACGATTTTTCTAACGTGCGCCATGAGCACAAACGTTAGAAAAACCGATTCATTAATTAACCAACCAAACTTCAAACTTAGAAGTCCTTAAGCAACTTCCTAGCTTGTTCAAGAGTAACAAACAACACCACAGTAAACGGACCTTGTCTCGCAATTGTCGGAATAAAACCCTTGTACAACGCCATGGGCCCCTCAGCCTTAACCGTCTTAAGAAAACAATCAAGTGCACCATTATACGGAGGAACCTCTCCTGGGCCCACCTTCATATTCATAACCCTAGTTTTGATCACATCAACCGGGTTCGACGCGACAGCCGCAACGAACCCAGCTGCAAAACTAGCCGTTACATGTGTCCCAAGCCCGTCTTTCATCAACTCCTTCTCAAGAACCATTTCTTTGATTTGATCGTACGATGCCAGCTGCGAGGCGGTCACCAGCATGGCGCGGTTCACCGTTAGGGACGAACCGCGCCATAGCGAGGTGACCCCTTCGTCGCGGACCATGGTTTTAATTGCGTCGGCTACGCTTTTGTAGTTCCGACGCTGATGAACCGGGAGCCGACCGTCGGCTTGCATTCGGACCATTGACACGTCGGCCGGGTTACCCACCGCGGCGCCGATTCCGCCGGCGACTAACCCGGCTGCGATCTTCTTTGAAAGGGACAATGTGCCGGTATTCGGGTCGGTCCATTTCGTCTTGAGGATATCATATAAACCCATCCGGGTGGTTGAATAGAGTGTTTGTCGGAGGACGGTGGCTGAGACGCCGGAGTATAGCGCCGCGATGCCTTCTTGACGGACGATTTTGATACCGACGGAAACGAGACCGACGCGAGGCGGGGGTTGAATATGGATCGCGTGTGTTACGGTCCCGGGTGATTGAAAGGCTAAAGCGGGACGGACAACGGCAGAGGCGGAGGATTCTCCTTGGAGTTGCATACGGACCTTGATTAGGTCTAACGGGTGGGTCGAACAGCCGGCTACAATGGAGGCTATACCGCCTTCTACAAATCCCTTAACACCCATTTTTTTCAATTGGAAATTTGATTGATTTGAAGAGATTATAAAAATATGAAAATATAATTGATTGATAAAATTAAGAAGACCAGTTGGAATTAGAGGACATCTCACTGGAGACCAGGAGATGAGAATGAAGGCCGAAAGCTATTGAGGAAGAATGAGGAACGAAGAGCCTCTGAGACATATGATTTCAAAGGGTTTTTTGGTATTATAATGGTGAGACGAATTATTCAATGGAGGAATGAGTGAATTTCGGGAATACTTGGAAGGTGTATTTATACAGGTAGAGTAGGGTGTGGGAATAGTAAAAAGGAAAAAGGAAAATAGAAACAAGGAAAGGGTGTAGGAAAGGGGAAAGTAGTCAAGTAGCTTAGACGCGATTAATCGGGTGGGTTATGTGGTGGGGTTATATGGACTTTTCTATATTTTGTTTTGGTATTTGATTAGGTTCAAGGTTTCTAGAGCTAGTTTAATTTTGGTAACATGGGAAAAAGGAAAGTAGTTCAACACCTTGTCAAGCAGAATATAGGAATTAATTCCTTGCTCAACAATTACATGCACCATAGGTTAACCAAGTGTACAGAATAGATGCCCAAATTATTTCATACTTTTCCATCTTATGGATGCTTATGGGAATTTTTCCAATATGCTATAACGCTAACACCATGTTTAACCTAAATTCTTAAAAATAACTATTTATTTTCTGAGTTATAGGAAATGAGGTCAGGCCTAGGTCGCTCCCCACAACAGCCCAACCTGTTCCACGGGCTTGGCTCAGGCTTGCTGAGGAGAGTACGGGCCTGTTGAGGAGAGTCCGACCCCACGCCATGTCTACTTGAATGTTTGTATATGGTTGGCTTCACAAAGCTAGATAGTAGCTACATATAAACATGTCAAGTCTTCCTTAAGACGATCTTAATTTAAGACGGGAAAATGTAATCATTTTAAAATAAAAAGTAGTCATTTAATAAGAAAATGTTAACTCAAATTATCATTTTGTAACAATAAGCTAATAATAACTTTTTATTAGTAAATATTCACATTTTATTCGTTTTAATTTCAGATAAATACCACGGTTTGGGGTGAAAGTTTCTTGATATATGATATAGGAAGGGCAAGAGCTAAAGAATAAAAAAGTGCAACACGTTCATAGCTTCTTTAAAAGTATTAAGTGCCTTCCTTTTCTTTTCAACATTATACTTTTTGGGCGTATGTACTACTCCCTCCGTCCCAGTCAATTGTTTACACTTGCTTTATTTTCCCCTCACAAAATAAAGCAAGTGTAAACATCTCACTGGAACAGATGGAGTATTAACTAGTTCTAACAAATTTAAATACATATACACACTCATAACGAGATTAGGATTTTGTTCTTTGGAAAAAAAACTTTAAATTTAGTTTAATTTTTTTTATTTTTAATAATTTATTTCACATTGGTTTAGTCATAAAGAACAACGCCTAAATAAGGTACAGTGTGAATTATTGATCCATTTCATTTTTTTTAAACAAAGTGGGATCCTGGCTTAACATGATGAATAACAAAATTGTTATATCCCGCCCCTATATTACTCATCCCGCCCCCTAATTTTATTTCACTTTACAATTTTGCCCTTCTCACTAAAACATCTCTCTAAAATTTATTTTTTCCGTTAATTCGAAAATGAGTGACGGTAATGAATTTTTCCATTCGTGCAAATCACACGAGTCAGCCTTGGCCCAATCTTGTGATTTACACAAACTGGCCTAGGCCCATTCGTGTAAACCACATGAATCGGCCCAGGCCAATTCGTGTGTTTTACACGAATGGGCCACTAAAAACAATTTTTTTTTCTTTTTTTACCATTGGGTTTGTCTCGTCGAAATAAGCGATTTGGAAAAAAAAATCATCAAAAACGGACACCCGAGCGCAAAGTTATGGCCATTTGAAGTTTTCGAGTTTTTAATCGGTATTTTTTGAAAAAAAAATTAAATGATTGTTATTAGTTAGTGTTTTTTATATTAATTATCGTTAAATTATATACAAAAATTAACGTTAAAACGATAATGTTGTTCGTTAACACGTTCCGTATTTCAATTGTTTTGAAATTAACGTTAACGGTTTTATTTTTGAAGCGGTTTTAAAATTTGAATTTTAAAATAACAAAGGGGAAAGAATAAAGGTTGGTGGGTCAAATGACAAAGGGCAAGAAAGTAATTGTAGGGGTTTTGATTTTTGTAACCTTAAATGGGTTTTGATTTTTGTAACCTTAAACTCAAAATTCTCTCGAAAACTAAATAAAATATATTTGCGTGAAGTAAAAATGTGTAAATAGTGGAGAAGATGACTCCAAGGATCAAAGGCTGGAATAAGAGGAAGATATCATACACAGGCAGACTCACTCTTGTCAAATCTGTGCTAAGTACAGTTCAGAACTATTGGGCACAAATGTTTGTGTTACCCGTGGGTGTGTTGGATAAATTGAAAGCTTTATGCAGGAATTTCATTTGGGAAGGTGATGATACTTACTCAAAAGCTCCTTTAGTGGCTTGGAATTGTTTATGCAAAGGTAAGGACTATGGGGGGTTAGGGCTGGTTGATGATAGAGTTTGGAATTGTGCAGCTATAGGGAAGTTGGTGTGGTGGATAGCTCTGAAGAAGGATCACCTCTGGATCAAATGGATAGATAATGTCTACCTTAAAGGCAGGAATTGGCAAACATACTCCCCTTCAAATTACAGTTCTTGGGCATGGAGGAAGATATGTGATGTGAAGACTATGATGTTGTCTGCTCTGACTAGTGAAGAATGGATGAGTGCAGACAAGCCTTACACTATTTCTGCTGGTTATTCATGGTTACAGAACAATGTAGAAGACAGGAAGGGATGGTGCAGGATTGCTTGGAATAGATTGAATGCTCCTAAGCATTGCTTCATTAGCTGGTTAATGTGGCAGAACAGACTTCTTACCAAAGATAGGTTACATAGAATGGGGATTGATAATGATAGACTTTGTTTATTGTGTGGGGAGCAGAATGAGGATCATCAACATTTGTTTGCAGACTGCAAGTTCACACAGGAATGCTACAACCTATTGGCTCAAGGGATTAAGGTTAATGCTCAGGTCTTCTACAAGGCTGACAGATTACTAAGCATGAGACACAAGACTGGTTTTCAGAGGAAGGTTTGTTGGGCTCTAATATCAGCATTGCAATATGGAATTTGGAAAGCTAGGAATGTTTGTAGGCTGGAACAATTTGTTATTCGTCCAGGGTCATTTGTGGATCAAGTTAGAGTTGATATGCGATTGAGATTGCTAAATGTTACACTAGGTAAGATTTCAAATAGGGATATTAGTTGGTGTAAAGAGTTGAAGTTGATGTAATTAGGCTAGTCATGTTCTGATGAGTTATGGTTAGGTTCATAGCATAAGTTGTAATTGACTTTGATTGATTTATAAATTACTTACATTGGTACCAAAAAAAAAAGTGTAAATAGCAATATCAATTTCAGTTTCAATTCTATTATAAGTCAATATATTCAATAAACTTTCGCCTTCTTATAAGGAAGTCACTTAACCAATATCGATGAAAAGAATTTAAGGCTTTTGCAAATATTACTTATAGAAAATGATCTTTATATATGCGTTTAACGTATCGTCTCTCTTTCTTTCCTCTCTAGAAAAAAAAAGCTTGATTCTCCTTTAACAAGGGATTAAGTATGTCAGGTTATCGGTTACAGCCTAACAAGTCGGAAAAATTATTTCTCTTCAAAATTTTGCAAGGTTTGACGACTCTCGCTCTTTGTAGATTGTATCGTGAAACAATTATTCCGTATATAATAGAGGTGTGCAAACGAGGGCAAATTAAGTTCACATATCTTTTTTAAATGATATTTTATTTTATTCGGTTTTAAAGAGTTATATCTGGTCAATTTTAATGCGTTGTGTAGTTGTCGTATGACTTAATGAAATGATTTTCTCTCTATTAAAAATTATCTTGATCCTCCACGAAGTTCATCTATTTGCTTTCATTTCTAATTTTTGCATCCGCCTTTTACATGTTACTATAGAACTTAAATCATTATATAGATTCTTAAGCGAATATCATCGATCCTTCCTTCTTGTAGCTCTCTCTCTCTCCCTCCCTCCCTAGTCCCTCCCTTATCTGTAACCTTTCCCTCACCTATTTAACTCGTCCTAACATTACTTTTCTATCCACAAGCCTCACATCCTCATATACTATAACTAGGTTTAATTTAAAACATGTGAGTTGCATACCTAAGATACTCAATAGTCTATTAGTACCACATGATTCACATGACCTAATATACCGAATGTGCCATTCGTTTTCAATGAATGAACATGTAGAAGTTGGTGCTTGATGAGGTTTATTCATAGGTGAGCTAGCGGGCGCTGATATGTCAAGTGTCAACGTTACCTTTTCGTTTTAGATTAGACTTACTCCTTTTGGGACTTATATTTGGTTTTGAGGGACTTTGTTCCCCTTTTATAGTTACATGTAACTTTCATTAAGGTTGTGTGGATTTCTTGTTATACTTTGTTTTGGTTTATAATTTAGGCTCTCTTTGGTAAGCTTTCACGTAACTCATTTGACCAAAATAGCTTATTTGACCAAAATTTCAGATACCTTACTTTTGTACAAGTGTTCTCGAACAATTATATACGGAGATTTATTAGATTAATCATTAAAGAGACTAAACATTTTCAACCGTTATTCAACTTCCAAGACAAGTTCGACATTAAAACCCCTCGTTAATCAAAAATGAAATATTCATACTCGTAAGCTGAATTTTCATACCCTTTTCACGTGACGAATCACTATTCGTAGTATATGAGAAGACTCACAGATTTAGTGTAATTCTGTAACTTTCGAGTAACTTGTAAGAAGTAATCCGTATTACCATCGTTTCATATTTAAGAACGAAAGCCCGGCAATGAAAATCATCCATCAACCAATAGCTCAATTTGCTAAATCAGCTGAAGCATGGAGGCTTTGTTAATTAGTTGCATAATAGATTCAAGACCAAGTCCGTAACTGACATAGACGAACAATGAAAGTTCAACTCTTGAAGAAAGCGAGGGCCAACTGCCAAGTACCTAAATAAATTTCTACGCAATACAAATCAATCCATATTATATGCTCCAATCGACGGAACAGTGTCCCAATTGGCTAATGCAATGTGTATTGTGTACGGAATATATCTGAAAGTGACACCGACTAACCATTGATGCTACTCTATAACTCTACACCAAATTTTAAACGGTGCACTCCATAAATACTTTTTCATATTTAAAATTTTACAAATTAAAAAATATGATTATTTCATTAGACCTGATAAATGGGTCATTCGTTTTAATTTCGGATCGAGCTAAATCGGGTTAACATTTCACTTTGATTTTGATCGGATTCATTTCGGTTAATCATTTTAATCGGTTTGTGATATTAGTTGAGTTTCAGGTCATATATCTTTTTAGTTAAAAGTAAATAATAATACTTTTGAATTAGAATATAATAATTCATAGTACCTTTAATAAATAAAGAAATAATGAAAATACATCTCAAATATTAGTCTTATGAGAAAATAATTATTAAATTGTTGTTCATACATTTATGAAAATTGAAAAAAACTTGCCTTCATACAAACAAAGTAAAGATTAAGACATATTAATAAAACTCATGAACATGTCCGTAACCTCAACTTTATCAAGCAATAAATAAACCCACGTAGCACGGGAGTAATCATCCACAATCGTCAAAAAATATCGAGCCCCACACGACGAAGCAACGCGATAAGAACCCCACAAATCACAATGTATTAATTCAAAAAGATCAGAAGCACGTTTGTTATTCAAATTAAAAGAATGTCGGTGTTGTTTCGCGAAATGACACACGTCACACACAGAAGCTTTGTTGCAAATTAAACTACTTAAAGAGGGAATGGTCTTGACAGCTTTATCTGATGGATGCCCCAGACGCTTATGCCAAAGATCAAAAATACCGTGATCAGTTATACTATGAACCGTCAAAGGTCGCTCCCCCACACAAATCCAATAAAGTCCATCCCGTAGCTCACGTACTCCAATCGTCGTCCTCAAGGAACGGTCCTGCATAAGACATGAATTTTGGGAGAATTCAAAGCAATAATTAGTTTTTGTCGTTAATTGAGAAATGTAAATCAAATTGCACTTCAAACTTGGAACATATAGCACATTGTGGAGAGTAAGAGACGGATTTATATAAATAGAGCCCATTGTCGAGGACACGACTTGCTGCCCATTCGGAAGACAGACGGGTCGGCCTGGAATCGTGAAACTATCTTCCAAATATTGCAGAGTACTTGTAACATGGTTAGAGGCTCCTGTATCAAGTATCCAAACACACATACCACTAAGACGGTCACTAGCAAGGAGAGAATGGGCAGTAGCGCCGGAGATAACTGCATTGACTTGAGTCACTGGGTCTTTGTCACGGTTGGAACCCGAGCCCGAGACAGCAGTACCCCCATCTTTCCCGCGAGCCAATTCCTTGCGCCAACGACGATACTCAGCTATAGTGCGTGGTCTCTCACCCCATCAATCAGGAAACCGTTTCGATTTGAAGAAACAGTTGGGAACGTTATGACCCCTGGTTTCGCAAAAAGAGCAGAATAATTGGCGTTGTGCGCCCTTCTCCTGATCCCGTAACACCCGCCAGTCCACGGAGGAATTAGGGACGGCAAACGCCGCTACGTCAGATACATCAGGGTTGGACTCGACTCTCAGGCGTTCCTGTTGAATGACTACACTATATGCACGATGTAAACTCGGAAGTGGTTCGAGTTGGAACTGTTGGGACCGAACACTCCCATACACGGATGTGTCGAGACCCATGAAAAATTGGTGTAGTCGTTCATTGTCAAGACGTTTAAGAGCAGCGGGACCGATTTCGCATTCGCACTTGCCACACTTACAAGCAAACGGTGGCTCGTGTATAATAAGAGCATCCCACAGGGATTTTAATTTACCATAGTAAGAGGTTACGTCCATACCTTTGATTTGTTTACAGTTATGGACAGTTTTCAAATTATGAATTTTGGTATCGTCCACCACATCGAATTGCGTCTTCAATTCTGCCCATAGTACCGATGCATCCGCCAGATAAGAAACGGTGTCTAGGATGGAGGGATCAATTGTGTTGCGAAGCCATTGCACAAGAGTACAGTGAACGGCTTCCCAATTATATATCAAGGTCGAATTTTCCAGTTGGTTTCTTTATCGAACCGTCGATGAAACCGAATTTGCGTCGTGCTTTGAGAGACATCGTCATGGAGTGTTGCCAATCATGGTAATTTCCACGACGAAGAATAATATGAGAAATTTTGGCACCCGGAACATCTTGGGAACCGAGATAATAAGGGTTGGAGGGGTCGATTTTTGGGTATTCGAGCAAGGTTGCGTCCTTCCCCGTCATGGCGGCTGAATTAAGGATTTTCGTGGTTGGAAAAAATTAGGTTTGGGGTAATTTTTGTTGAGGAATCTCTGATACCATGATAAGATTGTATGAGGGGAAAGGTTTAGTTTATTGATAATGACCAATTGGCTTATATAGATACAATTGACGGTGTGAACGTAATCACATATAATATCATTGACTCATAATATTCTATTAACTGATATTTCCTAACATAAATTGATAGGAGAAAAATCAATAAATGATAAACGTGTTCTAACAAATAATTGAATAATAATCAATTTGATCTATACTCGATACACATACTAACGACTCGTATCTCAAATCCCTTGATCATTTATAATTTTTTTATTCTAACACTCATGGATTTGAGATATTTTATATCAAAAGATTCAAAACAAGATTTTTGCTACTCTTCCGATTGACAATAGTTTAGTAGGCTTTCTATTTTTTTTTAGATCATTCAATTTAATCTGAATTTGAGTCGGGTAGGACCACCAGGGCAGTAAATCTCTCCCTTATGAGTTTTAACATCACTGTTTTCCAGAACTTGAACACGAAAACTCTGGTTAAGTTAGAACAACTATTTGACAGTTGATATAAGTGTTCATAGGTAGTAGGCTTTCTATTCTTGTAGCAAAACACATCGATACAAAAAGGGGTCGTTTGATCAAGGAATTACATAATTATGAATTTCAAAAGCACGTTACAATGGGCAATTATTTTAATTGCTCAAAAGCTGTTTGGTCGAGAATAGAATTCATGGGAACGTTTTCAATTATTTAGGGGATAGTTAATCAAATTCTCCACTCTGGACATTATTTTTTTTTGTGTGTTTAGACAATCATATAACCTCTATTCCCAATTTATGAAACTTTTTAAATCATCATCTTTATCTACAGCGACAATCAACCGACAACGAATACTACTAATGCATTTATTTAAATAGCCTATATATGATCTCGTGGAGTCATGTGAAACAATCTAATTAGAGTTCGGATTTATTGTCCTATTTTCGTGTTCCATCTTGTGTCTCATTGTCTCTTTATTTGACACATAAGCATTAAATATTAGAAAATAGGAATGTAAATTAACATAAAATTATAAAATAATGAGGTGTTAGAAGAGAAAGCAGATTTTCCGTCTCATTTTGTGTCCCATTATCCCTCCTTGTGACGCACCATTAAATATTAGAAAATAGGAATGTAAATTAACATAAAAGTATTTTTATGTCGTGAGGGATGAGTGTCGTAAAACAAAAGCATTAGGACAAGAGATGAGAAACAAAAGTAAGACGAAGGATTTGAACTCGTTAAGAGATTAAGAAAATGAAACACAAGATGAAACACGAAAATAAGACAGAGGATCAAGACTCGTCTCATTTGTGAGATTTTGTTTTGGGATATACCTTATTACCTTATAAGGACACGTGTTTGAGAAGAAAAAAATTGATGGATTTATGGAATGGAATAAAAGTGTAAGGAAGGTGGTTGGATGAGAAAAATTCTTATGTCCTTTGAGAGGACGACCCTTGTCACACTTAAAGAAGGATAACCAAAATTGAATAATATAATGATTTAGGTCTAAGAAGGACCCTCATTCGGGAGGACACCATAATATTTCGATAGACGAAGAGACGGGAGAGAAATGAGGTGGACACTGGTGACGGTTAGTTTAGACTTAAGAGTGATTCGGTGAGGTCATATTCAAGGTGGGTGCTGACTGCAACGCACTTTATTGAATTCTTTTCACTCTCTTCCTTAATTCTAGGAGCCTAAACCGATATTAATTAGCGTCAAAATTAGAGAAATGAATGCAGAGGAAGGAAAAAAACGTCGCCTGAGAGATTCGAACTCTCGCGGGGAAACCCCATGTACTTAGCAGGCACACGCCTTAACCACTCGGCCAAAGCGACTTTGTTGTTTAAATTTACAGATTCTTTATTTATATTTCTTTAAACTCTACGACCATCATTAACATTATAAACTTTAATCCTTGCCGTGTCACTTGTCAGTTATCATCTAACATTAGTCACCGATGCCATTTTATTTAGTTTTTAACTATTTTCGTAATTCTATATGTACGAGCTGAGTAAAATCGGGTTTCCGATACAGTTTTAAAACTTCTATTGGGTATGATTTTTTGAAGACCAAAATTAGATCCAAGATACAACCTAATTTCATCGGTTTTTGTATTCCCGGTTAAACAGGGTATTTGAAAACCAAATACCCATATGATTTTAATGGTCAAAACAAAATTTGAGTCCACAACATTACTAGCAACCCATTATTAAGATGTCTATATAACATTACTAACGACCCATTACAAAATTTGATTCCACAACATTACTAACGACCCATTACCCATTACTATTTGCAAAGTCAGAAGTAAAATGGTAAAATACTAAATTGCAAATTCGCAAAGTTTCACATACAACTTTATCATCCACAAAGTGAGTTGCAACATTGTAAGTTTCACTTACAAAGATTGATTCACAAAGTTTCACTCAAATAGTCCAAATAGAAAACAAAGTTTCACATGCAATTTTTTTGTTATTTTTAATTAAACCGGGTAAAAAACCGTATACCCGGTTTTGATTTTCCCCAATCCATACCCGATACGGCTTTTTAAAAACCGTATTGTATACCCGTAAATTCGTATCATGTACCCGAAAATTAGTGTAATTAAACCGTATATCATATCATATCGATATATTAAAATTGTATTATGTATTTTTGCTAAGCCCTATCTATATGTCACATTATTTACATTCATATTATTACAAGTTTATTTACTTACTCCTCGTATTGTTTTCCAACCCTTAACACAAAGATTCTAAATGAGCAAGTCACCAAACCTGTATATTATAACCAGTCCACAATTTTTTTGATGTAGATATTACCAAATGTTTATGTAAAGCAACTTTACCCTAGTGTTTTGTAAACTGAGATTTTTTACAATTTTTTATTTTCATAAACTAATTGTACCCCTTCTTGCACAGTGAAAGTATTTTATACTTTTTTCTATCTCTCAGTTCTTTAATATTCGTATTTGATTCGGAGCACCTAAGTTATTATATTTCTCGTTGCAAAATGAAAACAAAATTGTCTCTTCAGTCATCATGCAAAAAACAAAACATAAGTGAATAATCAGCGGAATACGAGACTATATTTGATGTCACCTTATTCAAAATGTTATTTCATACATATATAACTCCTTTAATTTCTTAATACATGATTTCTATTTTTTTTTTTTATACAATAGAAGGGACGAACCCCCAAAAAATGAACTAAGTAGCTAAAACTCGAAAGATTGTGACCCATTAAATATTTCCCCTTAAAATGGTCTGAAGGGCTGAAGTAGATGCATCCAAAGTGGTGACATCGGTTGGTAAAATAACGCCTCTATTAGTGAGTCAATGAGTACTTGTTTGCCTCTCTATAGAATGTTCAAGCTTGACGATCCAATTATTCTCGACACAGACTCACGGGTGTCCTCGGCTATTTTGATGGGCGAGTATGGACAACCAAACTAAGCCCGCTATAATGGACACGGGTAGTAATTTTAGGCCTACCAGACAATTTTTTCAAAGTGTAGACCCGTCCATTTCCAACCTAAGCTTGATAATGATCGCCTTAATCACGAGTATGTATTCTGTTCACGAAATCCCTTGTTTTACATAGAATATTTTTTCTTTCCTGCCTTCATCCATTGCTTTGCAACCCCTCTTATTCCAACTTAGGGCGGAGATGCTCCTATATCATGACTGTCCCACAACATTGTTTCATATTTAGCCACTTATCTGGATATTCTCATATCTATTACAGATTCTGTTTGGGTATGGATTGGTTATCGATGATGAGACCATGAATGAGATCCACCCGAGGAGCCTATTTGGTTTTCTCGTGACTTATAAGGGGACCGTACTCATTCTGTAGCGAGATTGATATCCACTACGAAATTAGCTAGCAGCATGGTGATGAAAGGTCATCAAGTGTACTTGTGCACAATAACTTTTACATTTACTCATGTACTTAAGCATAAGGATGTGCCTATTATTCACGAGTTTTTCTCCGTGTCCCCAATCAATTTGTAAGGCATGCCTCCCTACGACGACAATAACCGACCTGAAACCTTAATAACCCAACACAAGTACACAACCCAATCCCAATATAGCTTGACTTGTTTTAACCCGAACCTAACCAACCTAAATGACCCAATTATACCACTCTAAAAATAACCGTTCAAATGGGTAATAGAGTAATAGGCAAATGGACATTATAAAATCGGAAATGAGGCAAATGGAAGGACAAAAGACATATTCACCGTTCACCTTGGTTGGTCCATGTTACCTACTTACAAAATGTAACAGCCATACACGCATCTTCAGACCAACCAGTACAAATATCCCATCAAATAATTTCTACCCTTGACGACAAAACCAAACCAAACTCTTTCTCTTGTCTTTTACACTTCCAAACAACTAACCCAGAATCATCTTCTGCAACTAGCATTTTATTTTATCCCCAATTCCTCTCTATTTTAATTACCCCAATAATATTATTATTATTATTATTATTATTATTATTGTAGTGTTCTTCTATATTGTTGCCTCTTAAAACTCCACTCAGATGCAAAAACCCAATTTCCCAGTTTACCCTTCGTTATCTCCATTATTACCAGCATTTCATCGTCATCGTCATCGTCGTCGTCGTCATTACCTCGATCGGATGATTACCGCTTCATGTAACTCGGTTTCACTGGTTAATCGGCCTGTATGTGTGAGGCTGAGATTCTAGGGTTTGTGATAAAGTAAATGCTTGCTGTTCAGCTTGTTTTGCTGGTTGCTATGCTCCTTTTCACTGTAATTGTGCGTTGGACCTTGAAAAATGAGGATTCCAAGAAGCCGGAGGTTGGACAGGTTTTATTTATGGTGTCGGAAGAGGATGTAGTGACGGAGGTTGATGAGTTTACGGAGTATAAATCATCGTCGTTGTTGTCGCCGTCTTATTTTGAAATGTATGATGATAAATCACGGGGGTTTGTGACGGCGGTGCCATATGAGTGTGCTGTGTGCTGTGCTTTTACGTCTACACGGTGTTCTCGGTGTAAGACGGTTCGTTACTGGTACATTACTCTATTCCTCATTTTCATGCTCTTTTAATACTAGATATTTGATTTGATTTGATTTGATTTGATTGAGCTTGTGCTATTAGTTTATTGGAATGCAGTTTAGTCATTTGCCATTGTGTATATTGCAGTATGCTATTTTCTTTAGGAAGAATGTTGGTGTTCGATTTTGCAAATAAATTGAATGGAACTTTAGAAATGAATTGAATTGGAATCGGGAGTGAGGTTGGAGAGTTCAGTAAGTCTTGCTTAAGACGGGTCAAATACTACTTATTTGGTGGTAGGAAGGACAAAATTGTTGGTATTTTTTAGGCAACAAGTGGATGACTTGGTATGTATTTGACTAGTATTAAGCTTAAGACAGATAGTGATTGTCTTAAATGAGAATTTGTGTATTTAAGGATGTGTTTCGATGAAAAAAATAGGAGAGAATGTTAGGGGAGGGGGGCGGGGGGGAGATTAAGGGTAGGGTAATAAAGCAGGAGACTTTTCCTTTAAAATCTTGCTCATGTAGAAGGATTTTGGCTAGGCTTGGAGTGGATGTCCATACAATATGGCTCTTGGAATTTTACTTGGTGACGGGAATGGAGTGGGGAGTGATAGGTGGAATGGTCCGATTTGAAAGAGGAGGGCCAAAGTGGAGGTTTAAACTTCCAACTCCATTGCCCAAAACATTGGGGCTTTTGTTGAACCTTCTTGACCTACTTTGCATTGGTTTCACTGTCGTAGTCCACTTCACTTGGAACTGAAATGTGCTCTACCTGCTTTGAAACATCACTATCTCTGTTAAAATTCTCCGCACATGTTGGATGTGGATCATGCGGAGTTTTATAGCGTGAATAGGTGATCAAGACGATAAGAACTTTAATATTTCACGAGTCATTGAACATACGTGGTGTGTAACCACTTCCATTGAGGGTTGAGTGGTCACTGGTAAAATACTACGACCTGATGAGTCGATCCGCCTACACGTCTTGCAAACAAAAAATTTAACCACATCCCACATGCAATGCGTGATGGTGGTCGTACATTGTAAGTACTTTGCTAAGACAAAGGGTAGGTTTAGGGTTAAGAGGCGCTAAGTTCGCATGTTTGTACCAATTGTAGTGCACGAACATTACAATTGCGTTGTGTGTTTCGCTACGAAATGAAATAGTTGGCTTAGATTCGGGCAAAACATCAAACCACATGGTGTCCAGATAGATTTTGACTTTTTATCCACTCCTTGAAAAGCTTTTTGAGCAATAGCTTCTGATTTGTCCTCCTGGAATTGTACCAGTCGATGAACTCCTTGGATGTTGCTAGATAAGCCGAAGTGTGAACCGAATTCTTCAAGACTCATCGGTGATAATTACCGAATATTTGGAACTTTACATGTTGATCGTATATTCTAGTGCAAAGGTATCAAATAATTCACACGCAAGGATGGTATAAGTCTCATTGTTTGCTTAAAAAAGTTGTTTGATACCAATCCGGTTCCATAATTCAGCCACCTCCTTTGTGACACCCATATGCTTTACTGTCTTGACCCAATTTCATCGAGGAAACTTCGTTTATTTATAAAACCTTTGAGAACTCAAGCTTTGAAACAACTAGGTGGGCTGGCGGGGAGGAGGTGGTCTGATTATGTGTCCATATTGGTATTAAACCATTTTCCTAAGCAAACTACAAGACTTATCCCGTCCCACAATCTTAGACCTACCATTCGTTTTGCCAGACCAAACCTCCATCATACGGTGAATGTGGAGGAATGCTTACCTTTCTCAGTTTCTTGCTTAGTTGTTGAACTATTCCCTCGAATCTATATCTATCGAGCTTCTAAATTTAGGCATGCTTAAGTGTGAAGGGGAATTCACTAGAGATATTTAGGTGCCGCCAGAACACATTTTAACCCTGAGCAAAGTTTAAATTAGTGGGATGAAAACGCTGATGATGAGGGGAAGGAGGTTCAATAAAAGGCCACCGCTTTCGGGATGTGGGTGGGACTTCCATTTCGGCCCCTCTTATCCCGTCTCGTGGTATACATTTTGACTTTTCTCTTTCAAACTGAGCCTTCCACATCTACTACTAGGCTAACCCTTGATTTATTGAAGTATATGCAAGATTTGGCAGGCTTTTATAGAGTAAGTTTTCTATTGCTGAGTCCACTTTGGTATTATATCCTTTGTGCATAAGGTAGAGCAAGTGCTGCAGATTTGTACTTCCTATAGAGGGGAGAATGAGGCTAACAAATTGCAGATTTCTCAAATAGTACTCTCGCCATGTAGCACAGAGCATTGTATCGGATATCCGATCCGAAAATCAGTTTTTCATTATCCGATATCCGATCCAAACACTTTGGATATCCGACTTTTGGTATCCGAAATTATGGGATCGGATATCCAAATATCCAATATCCGATTTGCTTTTGATTTACAATTTTAATTGATTTCAAAATTTTAATAAGGGAGTTTAACTCACTTATTCAGATTATCTGGGTACCAAAAAATACATTTTTTTTTACCAGATTGCAACCCAGTATAACTCATTACAAAGTTAGTGTTGTAGTCTTCTATTTTACATGGAGTTTCACACGAATCTGTAACAATAAGAGAACAATGAACCCAAAACTTCAATTCCACAACTATCTCCTCCATAAACGAGGTGCTTGTAAATTGATTTTCACTTATTTTTGCAGTAGGTTGACATCCTCCCTAGGTTGATATCATTCCTAAATTAGATTTATCTTTAAGCATTTTCGTAGATCTGTTTATCATTTTTAGTGAGTGAAAACATGAAGAGGAAGCAAGGTCGCAGCTATTGAGCAGATAAATATGCAAGAAGGTGAAAATTCAAAGATGGCAATGTTCGATTTAGAGAAGCTAACTAGGTGGAAGTTGAGTGAAATAAAGTAGAGAGAGAGAGAGAAAGAGACATTAATGTTGGCTGCAAAAAGTGTGCAGTACTAGGGCTGGGAAGTAAAAACGAAGCAATTTATCAGCTACATAATCTCGCATGGGACTAAAAGCACAAAGCCCACTAGAAAATCTGGGAATCAAACATTTTTATCGGATCGGATATCTGAAAGTCTATAATTTTGTAGGGTTGTTTTTGGTATGATTATTGAGAAAAAAAAGATAAAGTGGATAGGGTGGGACAAGGAGATGAAACTGTAATATTTGTGGATATCTTAATAGTTAATATCAAGTATTTTGATGCTATTTGCCTCGGGTTTGGGGTGTCAATTAGTCCTCCATTGGCCCCTAACTTGGTTCTACACTTCTACTCCCTCCTTCTCTTCTATTCTTTCCCCCTTTGAGTTTGAATAACAGGATGAAGGTATTATTTGTTTTCCGGGGTTGTCTTTGGTGCTTTGAGATCTTGTTAGTACTTTTTGACACTGCTTTAATTGACTTTTGTAATTTCATGTTGTCTCATGTTCAATGAAGTTCTAGTAAATGCCAAATAATGCACTGGAGACAAGGTCATAAGTATGATTGCCTCCCTTCAGCCATCAATGATAATATAGAAACTTCTGAGCAATGTGAGACAAATGGCTCTGATTCTGCTGGAAGTGTGCTGAAGTCCACTAAGAGTAACTTTGGTCAGACACACTACGATATTTCCAATTCTGATAATATGATGCCCCGTCTATCAACTGTGACAAATGCCCCCGTGGACCTCGATACTAGATCAAGTCATTCTGGTGAACAGGAGAGCCCTGATCTGGATTATAATAGCCCTACTATGGGTCAAAGAAAGGGGAAGAGTAATATTGGGGATCTAACCACTTCATCTGGCGTTGTCTCCCCTGGTTTGGTGCGTTCAACAAAAAAGCCGAACATAAAGCAACTGATGAATTCTGGCAGAAGGAGATCCAGGGCCTCAAAAATAGAAATTTCATCTGTAAACAAGAATACCAATACTTCAGAAGGATCCAGCTTAAATGATGTACATAATCTTCAATTAAAAGAGGATATGGATGTTGATCATCCTATACCAAGCAAGGGTCAGGAATCGTCACAGACCAGCATGCTCAATGTTGAGAAATCATTTCCTGGCACAGATTCTGGAAACAGTTCACTCCAGATGAGGAGAAGAAGTAGTTCAAGCCGCTTGCCACATCTTGGCCTCAAATCCTCTCTTCAGAAAGTCGTGCATACTTTGAAGGCCTCTCAACACAAGAAGCCCCCTCATCAGAATAGTTTGCGTGAATCTCCAGAGAACCGTACCCACAAGGTCCTTTCTAGTTTCACGTTACTTTTCCTGCGAATTAGCTTATATGCCTTCACTTCTCGTAAAACATGTTTTTGAAAATTTTCAGGCAATATTTCATTATGGTACCTTCTTGAAATTGTACACTGGCAATGAAGTAGAATTGAAGCCCTTCGGTCTTATTAACTGTGGCAACAGGTATATATCTTCAAATTCTTCAACTTATGTGGAAAAAAAAATATTGACACCATCTGTGGTAGTCTCAACTGATTGGGGGAAGAGTGCCTGTGTCTTGGCATCTCCAGTTCTTGTTAGGTCTGTCAGCTACACTAGGGTTACATTTGGTGAGGTATAATTACCATTGTAATGCAATAGTCTATTTAATTGAGATTAGGAGGAAAATGGAGAAGAAAGAGTGAAAGCAAAAGTAGTGAAAGTTGAGTTTGCTGGCTATCTTCATATATTTGTAGTTCAAGTTATGTTGACCTCTCTTAAGTTCATCTCTCTCAAGTAGGGTCTACTAGATTACATTTGTGTTTGCACTCTTCCATGGGTTGGTGTATTTTTGTAGTTCCTAGAACAACTGGAAGACTGAATAATATACTGAATTACCTTAACCAAGAGAAAAGGATTAATTGTCTTTCTTTCTCAATGTATGGACACTGCTCCGTAAATAGAATCAGATTACCTTTTTCATTTCGCTCCCAACTCTATCTAAAGTCGCCCAGTTTTTACCAATGGCTCTCATGATATTTTGCACTTCGCAGCTGTTTCGCAAATGCTGTACTCCAATGCCTTGCCTATACTCGGCCTTTGACCTTATATCTTCTTCAAGGACTTCACTCAAAAGAATGTAAGCATCTCATCTCGATGACTTCACTCAAAAGAATGTAAACATTTTGGAGTTTGGACTACACGGAGATTATTTGATGGGTTTTCCTTCGCTTTTCAATATGTTATTTCAGGTTGGAAGGAGGAATGGTGTTTTATTTGCGAGTTTGAACATCTTATCCGAAAAGCAAGGGAAGGCTACACTCCCCTGTCTCCAATCCGTATACTTTCAAACATTAGCCATCTTGGTCATGGAAGAGAAGAAGACGCTCATGAGTTTTTGAGGTGAGAAAATGGTTTCCAAGATTTTCGGTTTCTGTACACACATCTGAGGTGGATAGTAGCACAGGTGTATTTAACGGTTAAAGTTACTGAGGTGGCAGGTATGCTGTTGATACTATGCAGTCTGTTTGTGTCCAGCTTGCTGGATCTGTAGGTCAAGTGGTAGAGGATGCTACTCTCGTTAGCATGACATTTGGAGGTTATCTCCGTTCTAAGGTCTGGTAACTTCTGTTGATCTATGGGCTTTAATGCTCTGTCAAATCTGTATTTTGTTGAGATGTTTGCCAGTAGTCTAGTACAATACTTTAAGCTTTCAATTTTAATTTCCAGATTAAGTGTATGAAATGCCACAACAAATCTGAGATGTATGAGAGAATGCTGGATCTGACTGTAGAGATAGATGGGGACATCAGATCTCTTGAACAAGCTCTTAGACGATTTACAGCCTATGAAATTTTGGAGGGGAGAAACAAGTATCACTGTAGCAGGTTGTCGATTGTTGCTATGCCTTCTTTTGGGGTCATCAAATTTGAGTT
The DNA here is from genome assembly GCA_022085475.1 of Heliosperma pusillum. NCBI lineage: Eukaryota > Viridiplantae > Streptophyta > Magnoliopsida > Caryophyllales > Caryophyllaceae > Heliosperma > Heliosperma pusillum. Next base: position 72,310 of record JAIUZE010070763.1, on the reverse strand, counting down.
AATCAGCTAGAGACTTAAATGTATTCTTTCTCTACTATGCGCTATGCTTATTCTCCTATTTTTACACTTTCTTTTTTCTGTTATTCTATTCAATGACAGATGTAAATCATATGAGAAAGCTAAGAAGAAGCTGTCTGTCTTTCAAGCTCCTAACATCCTTACAATTGTGCTGAAACGATTTCAGGTGCTTGTCTTACTTTACTGAATGTGCTTCTTTCTGCGCTGCGTGGTTTTGAAGAACCCTACTTATTCTCTTATTATGCACTTGCAGGCTGGTACTTTAACAAAGTTAGATAAGCTTGTACAGTTTCCGCAGAATTTGGACATGACACCTTTTATGGGTCGTTCAAACGATGGACACCCTCGGTATAAACTTTATGGAGTGGTGGTCCATTTGGATGTCAAGAGTGCTGCAGTATGTGGTCATTACGTGTGTTATGTGAAGAATTACCATGAAGAGTGGTTTAAGATTGATGACAGTGTGGTATGTCTCATCTTTCTTCCGTCACTGTAAATATGAGGAACCTTGCTTCTTAAGTTTCAATTTTGCTTGTTTCATATGTTGCTTGTTTGCGGTTTTAGTGTGACAGATATTAATTGGGGAACTTGATTATTTAATTTTTTCAGTTTTCCATTGAAGAGTATCATACCTTGTAATATTAAGTACTTAATTGATGGCGTTTGCTGCAGGTTAGTAGGGTGGACTTGGAGAGTGTGTTGTCAGAAGAGGCATATATTCTTCTTTATGCAAGGTACGCATGCTCTAGGTGTATATTTTAAGAACTTCTTCTTTGTATGTTTCTAGAATTTTAGGGGCATGAATATGAAACCAAACAGTTGAGACTTTTCAATGAAGGATGCTACTTTAGTAGATCTGACATCAAGTTATTTTCTCCAGGCAAAATCCAAGACCGACAGCTTCATTAGATGACTCTGATGGGAAGCTTCATGATGCTTACCTTCGCGCTGTTCCTCCCCGAGACAGTGATAAAGCGGGCATACCAATGGCTAGGCGTAAGTCTTCTGATCCTTTGGCGATGCAATATCAGTCAAGTAAGAAGGGTTATGCAAAGGATTCACCTTATTTGGAGGAATGGGTGACTCATTCCGTAGAAAGTATTCCTCGAGTGGACTCATCAAGTGAAGCGTCTTCTTTGTTCAGTCATTCAGAACTAGGTACATGCAGTACCCCAAGCACCAAAGAGTCAGCTAGTGTTGACGATTTCTCGGATTACCTATTTCCATCTGGCGGATGAGTTTTGTCAGCTAATCCGCCTGGAACATATTAGTGTTAGGCCTAACTGATCAGATAACTTTTGGCTAACTTATTCGTAACTTGTTCAGGGTCTACCGATTACCAGTAGGCCACGTTAAGCTCAAGTGTTTTATCCAGATTGAGCTTGACTCAAATGAGAGTAAGGAGATTTGTTGTTGTATAGGTAGAATAGACACTAGAGATCCTTGATTCCTCTTTAATCTTTATTTAGAATATATATATCCTCCTTTGTAGCGAGGGCTATTTGTATTCTATTGTATTCTGTAATTTGTCGTAAAATATATTGAAGCACAAAACGTTCCTTGAAAATTGAAGTCTTCATAAACTAACGATCTCTGCGTTACATCTATAGATATTGGTTGATAAGCTCGAAATGAATTGTGGTTATTAAAGCTCTCTCAGTTATCACAAGATTACTTGTATAGATGTATGTAATGTTGTTGGTGGCCGGTTTAACCGCTTCAGTGGTGTTTCCACGCATCATTCTAGCAGTACGGGATATTTTGGAAATAGCTTTTTACACCGCTTTCTTCCTTAATAGTTCATCCATTTTCATTTGTGGAGCTGACTCGACACCCTAGTGTGGTTTTCGGTACTTTTCTTTAGATTCCGGAACTGTGATATAGAAGGTATCCCAATAGTTCAAACTTCTTTCTGGATCACCATGGGCATAAGTGTTAAACTGACATGAGCTTATCAACACCATAATCTAGGACCATTCCGTTCAACGTGAATTCCCGACTTTTCTTAACATCTCAAGTCTCAACCCACTGTATTTGTAACCACTTCGAACTGATCTATTATCATTTAGCTATCGGTACCTCGCTCATGAAACACAACCACAATGCTTTACTACAATTTTCAATCAATTCGACCACCATAGTGAAGCCGTTCCGAACATGTGTATGAATTTATTTGGCCTAGTATCAGTCGTATCCAAATGAGCGGAGATGAACACTTAATAATAGACACCTAAAACCAACATGAAACCATCCATGATGCTGATTGCTGAAGTAGGCACCATGGATACTTTATATCTGAACACTTCCATGGCTTAAGGTATAAGATTCTTTATGATTACCTTGAGACACAAATACTGATCTATGCAATCGTAATTTTGAATTTTGATAGAACCAATATAGAGAGCCTATTTAGTTTTAAGAAATAGACAGCCAATGAGACGCAATCGCTGGTTTGATGTCATTTTCAACCAATGACTCGATCAGGACAATGAGCCGGAGTTGCTGGAAGCCTTCTGCAGAAAAATGCATGTTTTTTTGCCGGCCAGGACATGACCGCACATTCATGTGGTCGTGTCCAAAGACCAAAGTAAACGATGTAACAACCCACAGCACTTTCAATGTCAATGTACGAAGGCCACCTTTACGAGCAGCAGCTAAAGTTAGACAGAACAGAGGCTATAGTTAATCAAGGTTTTTGAGAAGTAAAAGTCGGATATCAGTTCTATGATAGGGTGTCTCAGGCAAATGAGACAGTAAGATTAGAAAAGGTTCATGCTTAGTTACTAAGCAGTATGCACATTGATTTATTCCTTTCAACCCAGAAACCAAATTCACCAATCACCAGTAACAAGTTGAAGTTGCTTAGTGTTCACCAGGGTTTCCGGATTCTTTAGGGTTTCCTACAAATCGCGAACCGGTAAGAGCGAATTCTATCATATCGCTTACTGAAAATACATATTACACACATTCAATAAGGCGAATCACAAATCGGTAAGGGCGTGTTCATAGCGAATCTGGTAACCGTGCTTAGTCCGACTTTGGACAGTAACTCGCTTCCGACAGTAACTTCCTTGGAAGCCAAATTAAGACAATAACATAAAAGAAAAGATTTGGTCGGAAGGGGCCTCCATCCTTCCCCTCCTCACTATTGTATCCATACAAAGCCTAGCAGAACAATAATTGACATGAAGTAAACATGACAACACAATCATTGTTTCGAATTAAGCAGTAAATGTAAACTGATTCATTCCATTCATTCAACTTGGACACAGAATCCATGCCAGTGATAAACAAGTTCAAACTGCTAACTAATCAGAAACAGGTAATTACTGCATCAAGTTAAGACTTCACATTACTTTGTCCATAACTAGGTAACTAACTACTAACTACACAAAAAGATTGACTGCTGCTGCTCTCATCTAAAACAAGGGAAGGGGACCGAAATCGAAATCCTGCACATCTACCACCAAACAGTCAACTAATCCAAAAATTCGACTAACTGTCACTCAATATATTAAACTACTACTTCTATATGCTATCAGCATATCTACATTACCTATTTCCAAATGCTGAAGCATACCAAAAATAAAACTGACCTTAAGTTTCTAGACATTCATATATGATATATCCACTAGACTTAATCATCAGACCCCAGACCGACAAAGATTTCGCCTTCCCCCTCGAAAAATGACATATCTCCTTCATTCAGATCACACACAGTCCCTCCTTTCCCACCTCCCTGATCACCCATTTCACTCCCCAACCCAAATTCCTCGTCTTCGTCCGAAAACAGCTTTTCTACAGACCCACTACCAGGAGTAGTCCCACCATCAATGCTCCTCCTCTTCCTCCTCGCATTCACAGCGACCGACTTTTTCCTCGTTCCACGCGGCCTTTCACCATCCACAATTGGTACTCCACCACCCACATTGCCCTCCTTGATCCCTGCATCAGATTCAGAGTCACCACTCTCATCCAAAATCTCAATAACATCATCATCATTCACATTCATAAACTCCTTTCTAACAGCAGGAAACATGCCAACAATCGGAGTCCAAGACGAAAACTTTCCCATCTCTTTACCACCCTCATCACCCTTCTGAAACCCCATTGGAAAATACCCAAAACACCCAAAGTAACGACCTTTATCCAACTCCATTTTCGGAAGCGATTTCAAAGCAACCCCATGAAACACTCTCCTACAACCCACATTCTGACACCTCAAACAACACCCTTCATAAACCCTATCATACTCATACACATAAAAACAATACGGACAAAATGTCCAAAACCCATCACCCTCATTACCAACACAATCATCCATATTCCGCCTCAATTCGGCATCAAAACCCGCTTTTTTAGCAGAATCAGATAGACAATTAAATGCCCAGTTGATCAAATCGAGTGCTTGTTGCGCGAAAGGGGAGGAATTCTTATATGGATCAAGAATGAACGAGAGTTTCTTGAATTGGGTACGGATGAGGTTATGGTCGGAAGAGAAGGAGTCGATTAAGAGGACGGAATAAGGATTGGATGAGACCGCAGAGAGGATATCGGATACGGTGAGGATTTGAGTGGCGGCGGCGCGGTGGCGGCGGTTGACGGCGGCGGAGGAGAGGAGTTCAAGGGAATATTGCCGAGAAAGGGAGAAGTTGCGGAGACGGAGATGGGTTTCAGCTAGGTTAAGGAGTTGAGATGGGTCTAGGGTTTGTTCTTCTTCTACTTCTTCATTTTCGGAAAATGGTTCACTTTCTCTCTCCATTGTTGTTCTGAGTTTTGTGTAAAGAGAGAAAAAGAGAGAGAGGAAGTGGAGGAGGAGGTTACAATTACAAATGGGTGATTACGAGTGTGGTGGTGGCAGAATGATCTCGATTCCTCATACCTCAAATTCTCGTTTAAGACCGATATTATTCATCTTAGATTTAAGATAATTAAATACATATCAAATCACCCTACTTATCTATTAGGTCATGTTCTTTCCGGCTTAATTTCGGCTTGTTTTATTTCAGCTCGGCTCTCTTCAACACAGTTTAGTTTAGCTTTAACCAGTTCTATTCAACTCATCTCTTCCCAAAATTAAGTATTACTTCAACTTCATTCACTTCAACTCGGCTTCACTCAATTTAGTTCAACTAAGCTCACCTCCATTTAACTCAGTTCAGCCGAAAAGAACAGAGCCTTACTGTCTAGAGAATACCAAAAAATTTATCTTTACTACTCCCTTCTAGTCACTCATTTCTTCCCCTTTCCCTTTTACACAAAAATTAAGGAAAAGAATTTGGACCACAACCCAACTTACCCAATAAGGAAAGAGGGAAGAAATGACTGACTAGGAGGGAGTACAATTTTATGATAGTATTTGACAAGTCTTAAGCTTAAGACGGATAATAGACATCTTAATTCTCAAGCAAGACATCTTGAGCAAGACTGTTGATTTTGCTTCAGGTGAACTTGCTAAAGCCTCTTTTATTAGGTGGTGATTGACTGACTGGTGATTGGTGACAGACGTGTCAAACGGGTCGGTCGGTCAGGCGGGTTACAAGTTTAGTTATTTCGGGTCCGTATAAAATACCCGAGCGCGCATTACGGATTTTTAATATACGGGTTGAGTGAATACTGGTTTCAGATTAGGATCAGATTAACTCATTTTTACAAATTTTAATTTTTCTTTAATTTTAAATATAAATATAACCCGTAATTGATTCGTAACAACAAAGAACCCGTAAATGATTTGTAACAATAAAGAACCCAAATATAACCCTCAACCCGAAGTGACCTATCTCTATTCGAACCGACAAATATATTTATTGTTGTATCCTGACTATTATCCCTAAATAACTTCATAACAACACACAAACAAATGACCTGACAAGTTGACACCGGTTGTTCCGATCCAAAATTCACACATTTGAAATAACTCGATCCTTACTAACCCGACCCACACCCAAGCGATTAATGCGTTTACCTAGTTTACTATAATAAGTAAACATCATTAGTTACTAACTATTTTGCATTTAACTTGAAATATGTAAATATGGGTAGCTTTTAAAGCTTTCGAATTAATCATGGTTTTACTTTAGTGAATTAAATGTTTTTATAATGTTTATCCACATAATTAAATTTAAATTAAACAATCTAGGGTTTGTTAGAGAGGAAAGATGGATGAGTCGCGAGTCACTCACTCATTCTCTGAGAACGAGTTAATAACTCAGCCGCCGAAAAAATGAAATAATAAAAATAAAAACAAAAGATGAATAATTACGATGAAAAATTGGGGATTAATGGGGAAATGTGAGGGATTAGTGATCGTAAATTAGATAATTAATGGAGGTTCATATGAAGATGATCGATTAGTAACGCTGATTTATGAGAAGAAGAAAAAGAAAGAGAAAGATAGAAAATAATTTTTGCTGAAGAAAAATGGAGTTTTGTGATACTATTAGATATCTACTTTATATAAAGGCAGAAATATTTTGAGTAATCCTATTGGCGGCTGAATTTCAGGAGAAAAAAGAAAATCAGGCCCACGTCCACAAGAACACATTTAATTACTCTCTCCTCTAGCTAACATTTCAGATTCACTTATTTAGATATATTTCCCAATTTTTGAATCAGTCATATATTTATTTTAATTTCTAATATTTCTATACTTATAGTTTTGCTTCTTAATAACAAATTCGTGCAAATTTACACGGGTTTAAGATTAGTTTATATAGGAAGGATAATTTTGCTTACATAAAATTGCTTATTTATTAACAGTAACAAATGAATGTTTAATCAGATGATTGTGTAAAGTAGCCTTTTCTTTTTGTATGTGATTAGTACTCCGTATGATATAACAAACAAAATAGACTTGACTCTAATATAATTTGAGGTGTAACTAAAGTTTAAGATAAATGGATACTTGAATTGAGTCAATCCTAGCGCCATCCGAAAGATAGGTTAATCATGGTAAGCTAGGTAGCACGGACACTCCTCCTAACTCGTCGTCCTGTGTCGGACACACGGACACTTATAAATAAGGAATGAGAGGTTGAAAGACTAAAAGAGATTGATTACACTAGTAGAAAAACTGTCATTGACATCGCCTTATTAACATCACTTTTTAATAAAAGCGATGTAAATAGTCTAACCTTAGTTATTGACATCGGTTTTAAAAACAAAATGATATATATATTTTTTTAATTATTATTTACATCGGTCATTAACATCGGCTATTTGAAAACCGATATTAATTTATTTATGTAACATCGGTTTTGCTGAAACCGATGTTACTTTTATTTATTTATTATTATTTACATCGACCATTAACATCAGTTATTTTTAGTCAATATTAATTTATATGTGTTGCATCGGTTTTGCTGAATCCGATGTTAATTTAATCAGATAAAATTTATATTGCATCGGTTAATTAGTGAACCAATGTCACAAAAAACAATTAATTTATATGATAATACTTACACTGCTTCTCAAATAATTTGACTAAGCAAAACCTAACTTCTCAAACAACCGCACGCATAACACCCTCGTTCTCACACCCGTGCTTTCCATCCCCTTCACCACCAAGCGACGACCTCCCCTTCACCACCAAGCGCCGGCCTCCCCTTCACCACCCGCGACCACCACAAGTCGTCTACCATAATCGCCCTCACCAAAATCTGCTGTCACGCACGTACAACAATCGCGCGCCTACTATCGTCCCCTTCACTACAATTGTTGTCACCACCCGCGACCACCCCAATCCGCCGTCACCAGCACATACCCGCGCGCCTACTATCGTCCACATATATCTGTAAGTTTTAACAATATAAAACTCTCGTCTTTTCTTTCAATTTAATACGACTTTGAGTTAATTAGCCGGACTAGGTCTCGTCTTTTCTTTCAATTTAATACGATTCTGGTGATGATTGCAGTAAAACCCTAACAAAAAAAATGAGAGGAAATGGGAAATCAGAGGGATTTGTAGTTAGGTTAAAAATGAAGGGTTTAGGGAAGAGATTTGCTTGCGATTGATTAATGGATATTTCGTTTTGTGAGATTGATTAAGATGGTGTAGTTCAATTTAGGGAAACTGTTGTCACCGACAATCACCTTGTTGTCGCCGACCGCTAGTTCGTGACCCACAACCACTTTCGCTGTTCGTCAATCATTAGTTCGCAATCAGGTATGATTTTTTCTTTTAATTTTTTTGATAAGTCATCGAAATTCATCTATTTTTCAAATATTTGACTTCATTTGTCACTGAATTTCGATTTTATATCAATTTGGGTTTAGGGATTCAATTACTGTTATCATGTTAGGGTACAATTTTTAAGTTTTAGGGTAACGGCTTTTAATTAAATTTCAGCCCATGGGAAGATAATTCGTTTTCTATTGCGGTTCATAGCTTCGAGTTTGAACCTAAAGAAAGTGCTTTGAAAGTTCTGTCTCCGAATATGGAACTCACATGTTGCAAACTTATCATTGCTGAAATGACTATGCCATGCTTGTGCAACTACCTTGAAAATTTCATGTAAGTTTTCATCACAATTTTTCCCATTTTAAGTCTCAGCTTATACTTGTTTGAGTTTATTTTCACCATATGCTTAGGTTTTGTTATGTTGGTTCATCAAGAAAAGGCCTAAGGGGGCCATGTTATCAAAACTGTATGACATATTGGTAGACGGGACTTAATATTAGCATTGTTTGCTTTGGAAAATATGGGTCAGGTAATTCATCCAGGTTTTTTAATTACAATGTTTTCTTTTACTAAGGCTGTGTGCAAAACATAGTTTTGTGCAAAAAATATGGATCAGTTACTTTGACATCTGTTCTAAGCTGTTTTGGGGTCACGTATTATCCCAATCGAGCTGAGAAAGGTGCTTTACTTCAGCAGCCAATTGCAATTATTACCATTATTAAGGAAGTTCATTCAAATACAAAACCTCTGTTATGGAAAATTCAGAAACTTCGTAAGACATAGAAGAAGCTAATTGAGAAAATTCCTCATCAACACTCAAGAGGCATGTGGCTTTCTCAGATCAATGTCTTATTTAAGACGGGTACTATTCGTCTTAAGCTTAAGACGGTCAAATACTAACACATGGTAGTAATAAAGACAAAACTTTTGGTATTGTTTATGAAACAAGTGAGGTGATTTGATATGTATTTGACCCGTCTAAGATTAAGACGGATAATGTCCGTCTTTAACGAGAATTTGTGCGCTCGAAATCATTTCAGTTTAGATTGCTAGTCAGATTTCTAGTCGTAAGAATGATTGATGGGCTAGATAAATAGCAAGTAACAATTACTCCATATTTAAGGTCCTAAGAGGTTTTTTGTAGTAGTGATGACTGAGAATCATGCGAGGGTAGAAAATACACCTTTTTTTTTAAATTTTATAATCTAATAAAGTTTAAACCGTTAAAATAATCCTTATTTGCAAGTTATCTCTCCACCAAAATTCTCTACTTTGACCTTACAAAATTATTTGATTGCCAATTGAAGGTACGTATATCTTTATTCTAAATCAATTTGATTAACCTCACAAAATTGTAGCTTCTTATATGAATATGGCACACAATGTGGAGTGACGAAATAACTAGTTGGATTTTTGTGTCCCGATAGACTTTGCACATATATGCATTCTTCGGTATTTATATATTTTGTTCATGCATTTTTATTCATCTAGAAAATGTTTGATTTTGGTGTTATGTGATCTTTGTTCAATCTTCCATTTTGCACGTTGAAGATTGATTCGGAGATTAATCAAAATGATAGTTTGATACTATACTTGTTTAATTTATTAAATAACGGGGCTTACTAAGTCACTTTATTTAATTTATTATTACCTTGTGATTGTAGCGTATATGTTTGAGCTTATAGTCTTTACTTAACTATTAAATTTTTAAAAATACAGTGCCCTCAACAGCCAGGGAGTTATGAGTGTGGTTATTATGTTATGAAGTGGATGTATGATATTACCTTACACTACGCATCATCGGAGGACGACATAGAAAAGGTATATCGATTTCTTAATATGTAATGACGTTTGAATTTGTGTACAAATATATTTTTATTTAATTTTTTTAAGTGCCTACCTCTTCTAAGATTGCGTTCACACCCTGATTATCGTCCGTTTTTATGTAGTGTGTTTCAGGTACGGAAATGAACACTGAACTAATGAACGAGGTTCGAGAATTGTGGTCACTTTATTGTGTAAAGAACATCTAATGTATGTAATAGGTTTAGATTCTTAGAAACTGCAACCGAATACATTTAACATTTTTTGTCGTAGGATCTGCTAGCTAGTACTGTTTTTAATTACGTTGTTGAATGGATGGATTGTAATATGTATGACATTTTTTGGTATAAAATGAAGTTGTGTTTGTTGGAAGCCGTGAGGTTGCTGGTTTATTGTTTGTATCATTATCGATCCAGTTTGCAGGTATTTAATAGTGTGGGAATGAACTTTGCAAAGAAGGTGGTGCTGAATTTTATGCAGCATTTAATTGCGGCTATATTATTGAATTTGCATTGCTCAAATTTACATCGGTTATAGAAAAGAACCGATGTTAATGTAAATGTTGGAACCGATGTTAATGTTGTACAACCGATGTTAATAACAGGTAAAATACATCGGTTTAAGTTATAATTGATGTAAATAAGGGGATATTTACATCGGTTTTGATCCAAAATCGATGTAATTAATGAATGTTAATATAATGTACATCGGTTACTAAGTAAAACCGATGTTAATAACAGGTAAAATACATCGGTTTTAGGCATAATTGATGTTAATAAGGTCATATTTAACTCGGTTTTGATGGAAAAGTGATGAAATTAAGACCTTATTAACATCGGTTATACCTACTAACCGATGTAATTTTAATGTCATTAACATCGGTTGTACAACCGATGTTTTTGCTAAAATAGCTGTAAACAACGCCCCCAGAAACATCGCCCAAAACCGATGTAAATAAACCTAAAAAAACGATGTGAATGGCACTTTTTCTACTAGTGTTAGAAGTTCATAGTTTGGTGGGAAATGAGAATAAATTATAATCAAAGTCAAAATTTACCTTCAATTATTTACATTTAATATTAAATATCAATATAAAAATAAAATCGTACGTTATTTATAACTATAAAATATATATTTTATTAAATTTAAATGTTGTGTCTCGTGTCCTAAATTTCACGAGATACCGTATCACGTGTCCGTGTCGTGTCCGTTTTCGTGCTACCTAGATGGTGAGTGCATGTCCGTACTTTTTGAGTTTGCAAGAGTTTGAATGGATGGGTCGGGTTGAACCATAATAGTGACACTTTATTTCTAGTATCATTTTACGGAAAATTCACATGGTACCCTCGAGGTTTGCCATTTTGCACGAAATACCCAAAATTTTGATCTAGAAACTTTAAGAGGCCATAACTCGTGTTTACGAGATCAGAAAGTGACGATTTGTTTTTTTAAATCGATCGTCTTTCCAAGTACTACGATTTGAAAAAAAAAATTGTCGAGTTCGGAATTCGTAACCAAGAGATATGCTCGCTCAAAGTTTGTTCGGTCAAAAAAACTTTGACATGCAATAACTCCTAGCTATGGGATCCAAATACAATATTTTTTTTTTTCAAATCGTAGTTCTCGAAAAGATGATCGATTTGAAAAAAAAAACCGTCACTTTATGATCTCGTAAACACGAGGTATGACCTCTTAAAGTTTTCTAAATCAAAATTTTGGGTATTTCGTGCAAAATGGCAAACCTCGGGGGTACCATGTGAATTTTCCGATCATTTTATTAGTAAATGAAATTTTTTTTTATTAATATGTTTTGACATCTTTCTTTATGAAAGTAATAACCCCAAATCCTATGTGTCAAACTTGTAAGTTTCTTAAACTCGATATTAGACATTTCTAATATCATTTTACTAATAGTTTACTCTTAAACCATTTAGACTTTATGCATGCATAACATATAAATACAAAGGTAAGAAGAAATATTTTTCCTTACATTGATTATGAAGAAATATGGGCACAATATTTGAACTCCTTTCAAATATTGTTTTTGAGCTATGAATATGAGGATGATCTTCAAGTTCTTAGTATAAGAACACTCATATTAGTAGCACCCAATACAACCCTTTTATCTCTACTAAAATACTACATTAGTATAATTAGTAGTAACCCTTTAAAATAAATCTAATAACTCTATTACTACACTAGTAGTTTTATTAGAATATGAACTCTAAATTATGTGAAAACTTCTTGAGTTTTAGAGTAAGAAAGTGATTTAGGGAAAAGTGGAGATTGCATGCAAAAATGAAATGAGATTGTGTGTTTGAATAAGAAGGAAATAATCCTTCTTATTGCTGAAGCTATGACCGGCCACCCACCCATCACATGGGTGAGGTGTTGTCCCTTTCACTTGTTCTTAACAAGGCATAAGGTTGAGTGTAGGTATTAGTCTAGTGTATGATTGTTTCTAATTCTCAATTAGAATAATACACAAAAACTAATCACCCTAAAATACACTACAAAACCGGTGCACCCCACTTCAAATGGGTGTCCATTTTATTTTTGCAATTTGTCATTTGTCACAAATATGACATGTGACATGTAACATGTAATCTTTGCTTATAAATGTGCATTTAACCAATTTAAATGCAATTTCATAACAAATAAATTAGACTTAATATTTTAAGTCACATTTTATAATTACATGTAAATAAAATGGGTCATCTCATATTTGTTTAATATAATCCACAACAATTTGTAATTATAATCAACCAATTTTGCTTATCTCAAATGTTTCATAAACATAATGCATTCTTAGTAATATAACAATTAAATTACTAAAATGAATCTTATTTAATCATATTACAATAAGATATATTTCTTACTTACAATATAAACTTGGTTCAATTTAAGGGATTAATTAATCTGTATCGTTATACAATTAATTAATGTACATGATTAGAGGATTGCCCTTTAGGTGTGACCTCAAGGGATCAACTGATCACCACCGTCATACGACAGTAACGTCAAACTCTATTGAGCCAATCGTTACCGATTTATGTTGACCAGTTGACTATAATATTCATCATTCATTTGTATTCTTATTATTGAGATTTAATTATGTGATCGCACTATTGTTGAAGACATTTACTCCAACAAAACTCAGCACAAAAGTAGGAAGTTGAAAAGTCAACATTTTCTTTGGAAATTATTTACTTGGAAACTAACATTTAATAAATAAGGGTATCCCATAAATAAAAGCACATGATATTTATGTACTCAATAAAGGCAAATTACATTTAAATTTTACATTCTACTTCGTAACGATTTATAAACTATTTACATGAATTTATAATTTAGAAAAACTATATGATTAGATAATTTTTAGTCTTTATATTGAACTTGATAACTAGAAGAATCAGAATTTGCAAAAAAAAAAATGTTTAGAATTTTTTTGTCTGACAATTATATTGGGCACATGCAAAACATATATGAATAATAAAAAAATATATAGTATTTGTGAATCGGCTGCAAATAGAAACCTTAACAATATCTTTGAGCCCATGAAAAGTATATTTGATATAATTACGTAACTATATATTTATAAATTATGTACATATGACGATAAGTTTATGGAACGATAGAGAGAGCAAATAGGCTTGTTTTTTATTTATGAACAATTGTTTTTAGATATTTTGGGTAGTAACAACTTTTTGAAGGTGGACATGAGAGGTGATATTGTGTAATGGTGATAAACGCGGGGTTAGAGGGTTTTCGAGTTTTTAGATGAAGATTATTAGGGTTCTTAAGTCTTACTTAAGACGGGCACGTGCACTATCTGTATTAAGTTTAAGATAGGTCAAACACTAATATATAATGGTAATTGGTAATTAAGATAATTATTTTGGTATTTTCTAAACAACAAGTGGGGTGATTTGTATATATTTAAACCGTCTTAAAGCTTAAGACGGCTAATGCCCGTCTTAAATGAGAATTTGGTTTATAAAGTTTGTTAAGGGGTGATTTGACCCATGACTTGTGTATACAATGACTCTGAGTTTAGGTCCGGAAATTTGGCAGCTGTGAATGTGAATCAGTGATTTCTGAGACCTAATGAAGTGGAGGTGGATCATCTCTTAAAACGTGGCTAGAGTTAGCAGTCGATATATGACACGACTGTCGTATCACTTTGATCCGCACCTGTTATCTGCCCCTCTGCTTTCCGTTTACTCCCTATCTAACTACTACAAGTATTCCGTAAATCACAAATTCTCAATTACTAAACATTTTAATTTTAAAACGGATTAAATATATACAAAATCAATTAACTTCTTGCCTAAAAAATACCAATTTTTTTGTCTTTATTACCACTACTTAGCAATATTTGACCCGTCTTAACTTTTAGACGAATATTATCCGTCTTAAGCAAGACTTACGGCTCCGTAAATAGTCAACAAATGGTGCACAAGGTCTCATTTCAAACTGCAGTATCCGTCTTAACTCTTAAGCCTTAAGACGGGTCAAATAATGACCCACTTGTATAAATTGGACAAATATCTTGTCATTCCATAGACATTTCATTTTTGTCTTATCCATAAAACTTGATACTATTTGACCCGTTGACCCATTTTAACTTGAGACAGATAGATTCGTCTTAAGAGAGACTTATTGTAAGCGGAGAGATCTACTAGAACCTTTTTATATAATTACTTTTGGGGTGTGATAACGTGCTACTACAAATTTGGTTAAAGTCACTCAAATATAAGCTACACATAAAGTATCTTACTATTCACTATCTTACATTTTGAGTACCGTTAGTGATATCAGTTGTGCCGTTAGTGATATCAGTTGTGGCGTTATCATCTCCCATTACTTTTTTCACCCATAAGCTTACTCTTTTAGGTACATTTTTTCATAAAGTTTTCATATTATACCCATTTTCTAAATATATTTTTATTTTTTTCCTAGACATATTCAAATTAACTCTTTTATCCTAACCTAAAATTGAATTTAATAAACTTGACTAATAGATTATAATTTTCCAATTAGTAAAATAATTTTACTTTTAGCAATTATTAAAACATTTTTGTGATGGTCTATAACATAAAAGACAATATGTGATCTATAGACCTGACACAAGTAACCCGGCCCGGAAAGGCTCAAACGAGACCCGATGTTGACCCGAACTACAACACACGAATGTGGCCCGAAATCCGATTTGACCTGACTCGACCCGAAAAATGACCCGAGCTTTATTGAACCGTAACTGAGCCGACCCGAAAATGACCTGGTCCAAAACCTCCCAACCCGAAAATGACCCGACAAAACATAATTCTAATTAAACGAAAATACTTAAAATGCTTTTTCTCTCTTATTTATTGACCTGAAGTTGACCCAAACTACAACACTCGAATGTGGCCTGAAACCTGATTTGACATGACTCGACCCAAAAAGTGACCCGAGCTTGACCTGTAACTGAGCCGAGCCGAAAATGACCCGACAAAACATAACTCTAATTGAACGAAAAAGACTTAAAATGTTTTTTCTTTCTTATTTATTAACCCAAACCGAAATAACTCGACCCGGTTGACCCGAATCCCTGAAATAACCCAATCCGTCCCGAATTTACCTGAAATTAATGAGAAACCCGAATTGACCGACTTGAACCGGCCTGACCCAAACCCAACCCGTTTGCCAAGTCTAGACTGATCTATATTAGTTCGAATACTTGAATAGCAAACTCCATTTAACTATGGAGTATATTTTATTAGAAAAAGGAGAAATCATATAACCTTAATTGAGGGTTGTGTTATAGTTTTGATTAAAACAAAACTAAATAGAGGCGAGCTAAAATAAAACGAGCTGAAATTAAGCAAGGGAGAACAGAGGTTGGTCCACCATGAGCGAGATGTTTTGACAACCTCTCATATAACTAACTCTAAGATTTGTAACACTAGAAGATAAGAAGTCAGATAACTGGAGGAGGGTAAGAGAGGGGTGAAACTTAACTCTTCTATCAAAGCAACGAGAGTTCAAATGGGAGATGAAGAAACGGGTAACATATAATAAAACATTAAACATAAGAATTATGTAGTATAGATAATCAAATCAAATAATATACATCAAATACTTAATAATACAAATTAATTGTAAAAAACTAAAAATGCCGTATGGGAAAAAATTTATTGTTTTAAGTAGCTTTTAAATGTCAAGTGAAGATATTTTAAACTAATCTTTAATAGCCAAATAATTCTGGGAAGAATTGTGGATCAAACAATTCCAAGAGAATCCCCATAAAGAACATGAGATGTTAAGATATTTCATTGACAACAGATTCATTTCCGAGTCATACAATAACAATGAGGAAGGTGGGACTGAATGATGGGCGAACAAGTGACTAAACCAACAAACTAAAATAAAAAGAGCAGATCTCTTCAGCTGCAGATCAACTACTCAATCTGTTAACAGTAGTAGTCAGTAGATCTGATTTTGTATACTTAAGCTCGGTACGTGGGAAGTTACGAATACTAATACTCTCTCCGTTAAGTTGAAGAGATACGTTTGTTTAATATACGTGCCAAATATTTTAAAGAAACGTATCTAATTCAAGTGAACAGAGGGAGTACTTAATAAGATAACACATTAGAATATTGAACCGCTAAAGAGTTTACATAGAGGAACCGATATATATAACGATGTAAAAAAAAAAAAGAATATTCCTAGTCAGCAACTTCCAAAATAATTTTGAATGCTTCTCAGCGCGCATACGTTTAGTAAGTAGGCAGGACTCCAAACTTAACCCGTACTAAAATGACAAAAGTAAATCAGCATTCTATAAACATTGAAGTTGGTTTATGGGTCTTGTTGGCAACCAATCTTCAGTAAATGTTGCCTAATGAAATGAAAATTTTACCCTCAATTCTGCCACCTAAGGGTACTATTGACAAAAAAAAGGGGCTTCAATACGAAGCCAGGATGGGGTTTCAAGGATTTCTACGATGTGTAAACACGATGCCATCATGGGGAACACTGTTGCAGTCTATATAAATCAAGTAGTCTAGGGATGCACATAGGGTGTGACGATAACAATAGATATAATATCAAACAATACAGTAGTGCTGCTTCTTCGCTACATAATTTCATTTCAGGTCAGTTTGGCGGCAAAAAAAAGGCACCAATTAGCCTAAAAATGACTACATGTACCTATGACAATTTACAATGGGCAATGAAGCCTGACGAAGCTTCAACAATTACGAGAATAACTAGATGTAGAACAAATAACTTACCAAAACCCTACTTGTCGTTCTCATCGTTCTCACCAGATGACTTTCCAGTTCCCTTGCTTCTTTTTGCCAGTTCTTTTGTTTCGGCTGGAGTTGAAGCTGGAGTTGAAGAAGGGACAACTTCATCTTCAATGGGCAGGGTTCTTTTAGAACCCTCCAGAGCAACCCCTAGCACTATATTCTCTTCTATAGCCGGAGATGTTGATTTGGAGGATTCCGAATTAGTTGACTTAGCAGCCCTTTTGGACTGCAAGCCCTCGGTAGGAAAGCCCCCCTTGTCATCATTAACGTGACTTGCAGTGTACACCACAGGCCGTGAAATATTAGATTTTCCCAACCCATCTCCCGAGGCAGGTGGGCCCATAGTATTAGGGTCCATATTTGGCACATCTGGTGAGTGGTCTTCTAAGCTCGACTTAGGTTTTGATGCTGACTTCACACTAGCTTTATCATTACTTGCTTTTGTATTTGACGATTCTGCCCCTTTAACCTCGGGCTTGATGCCCTGTTTTGAGGTAACATTGATATTAATCTCTGTTGTTGACAACCCACTGTCTTTACTATCGGCATTGGGGGCAGCCATTGACTGGTCAAAAGCGCTTACCAAAACATCGCTAGTGCCCGCAGTATGTGCCTGAGATTTTGACTTGTCTTCACCATTTATCTTGTAGGAAGGCTCAATAAGGAGCACCGGACGCTTTGATGCAGGTCCTCCACGAGTGAAGAGAGAATCTGAAAATGTCACGTTTCCAATGTCCGGGTCATTATAGAACTTCTGAAAAGTCCGGATTGGGGTGGCAAGCCGGGCCCGGTGATGCTTAACAACTCTCAGAAGATCCAGCAGTATAGCTTCCTGTAGCCTCAAACAGCAAGGAGTCACACAAGCATCTATCAGACAAAAACCATTTCTCTATACTCAGCAGCACCACAAGTATGATATAAGATCCTTGATACATAGCAGTAAATCGCAAGAATTTCTAAAAAGCTTCATACCCTCTCAAAAAAATAATCATACCTTGACACATAGGTACTCTTCATGATGTGACGTCTTTACAAAACAGGAGATCAGTATCTACATTACACACCATATAAGGAAACAATTATAGTGGGACATCAAAATTATCTGAAACTAAAAATGAGCAGAAGTTCTGTCAACAAAGCATATTTCCAAAATAATAGAGAGAGTTGCGGAGCTACAGATAAAAGCAGCAAAAATGCCAAGCAACAAAAGTAGGTAAACTGATTACTGACCATAAGAGCTTGATTTTCAGGATTAACGTTTTCTAAAAACACTCTTCTGTGAAGCCTCTGCTGTTCAACTTGAGGATTCTTTGCTAAAACTTTGCGCATGTCAGCAACAATATTCTGCAGATTGAGAGGAAACATGATCATCAGATAAATGTTGTGAATATGTGACAAGTCGTTCAAGAACACCTTTAATCATAACTCTATAAGACTATAACTACGCAATCACGATTACTCACATTAATCTTACTAGAATCCAAGTGACTGATAGCAAGATGAGTCTTGATACGCCAGTGAGTTTTTTGACTGAGGTTCCTCACCACATTTACTGTGAACTTATGGTTAGGAATGTGGACTGCTTCACGATCTTCACCCCTAATGATTGTGGGTGACCACCACCCAACATGCTGTTGATGTGAAAAAAGTAAAGTACAGACAAAAGGCGTTAGAAAAAACTAAAGGATATGCGGTAACTGACTAGAGTTAAAACATACTCCCGCCCCTTCACAATGATCTTCTACATTGCTTTCGCGCGGTCTACGATGTGGTAGTTTGACCATGATTTTCGACATCTGTGTATAGTTATTTTCAATAGAAGATTTATTTTTATGAAAGAGTTTTTTATAAAAAAAATTAAATATCATAACATTACATCATAATCAATTAATCACCGATAATTTTTACTTATTTATGGTCTAAATTTTAAAGTTTTGACCCCTAAAAAGTAATCTCGAAGATCCTAAAGAAGGGGAGGGAGTATCAAATAAAACGGATCAAAGCACCTCGAATTTATTTATACAAAATACATGGGATGTTGGGAGAACCTAAAAGTCAATAATACGTATCAAAGAAAGATCAAAGTGTTAAAGAACGTTGGTCTGGTGCCTCATAATTTTCCATTTGTGGTAAGTGAGAGAGGGTATGATGAGCAAAGAGAAATAGTTTCAAAAAAGACCTATAAGAAAAACAGGGTCCAAAATTGTATCGAGTATCGACCTACAGGCGACAACTACTTTCCCAATAAATCTTCATATCTTTAGCCATTCACTTTGCATTATCCCATCATATTCCTATGCCAAATTATACCAATTCTTTGGCTCTACTTCAAACATAAAAGATAAGAAACAAACCTCCACCGTGCCTGAAACTTCATATCCTTCAATTTTCGTTTGTATCCATTCGTTTGCCACAAACGGTCGTGTTGCATGGATCATGATGCTAGACAAGAAATTTGTAAATATCTGCGAATAAGAAACAACGTAATATATGGTTATCTCAGAGAAGTCCATAATTTTGAGGTTGTGAAGAAAAGATTATATGGTAAGATTACTCACCTCACGACCTGCCAGTGTCAGCAGTACTGTTCCAAGACCTCCAGCAGTCAGCCATTTTTGGGTAGAGAAACCCAACAGCTCCATGAACAATGAAACAGCAGCAACCCACACTGCGCTATACACGGCTTTTCCAGCAAATTGGAAACCCATCTGTCAAGAAGTTTGTGAGATTTGATGAGGGTGCCTTTGATAAAATCAGTTAGGTGATAAGACTGAATACAAAGAAAGAGACCAACGATCATAACGTATTTTAGAATAAGTCTTATTGAAACTTACATTTCTGGAATCAGAGGGATCACGTGTCTCTGTAAAATACTTCTGAATTTGTTGGATCCCACTGTGATAGAATTGTGCATGTGTTAGAGCCCATAATTAGTTATTGTCAAAAAAAATTAAAAAAAAAAAGACCACGACAAAGCTCCAAGCCTGTAATGTCAAGTTGTCAAAATATAAAAAGCTATTCACATTTACAAACTATGATGTGCCCTATATGGTTTTAGTTGAAGAAGAAAATCAGAAACAAAGCATCAGTAGCAGCATATAGTAGGAGTAGTGCAATAAGAATTTAAAGAACTGCTTAATTCACTAGTCAAGGCAATGTAACTGGCAAACCAAATGTACTCGAGTGATCCTTGAAAACTTGAAAAGAATTACAGTGCAACAAAACAGCAACCAAAATAATAACCTTGATAAACAGAAGGCAAATGCCAGAACCGTTGATAACGACTTCACAAAATTCAGAAGTCTCTGTTTCACAAGCTGGCTCGACTCTGTAGGCATAGCAATTGGATCCAAAGTCCTACACAACATAAATGTTATCACTAAACAACAAGCAATAAAGCTGCTGAAATAAACATGCTTCAGTAAGGTGTAACAACTATCCATGGCCACAGCTAATTAATACACAACAGAAGATTAGTCTCCTTATGCGCACCTGCATATAAGGATCGCCGCAGTCCACAACAAAATGGGTTGCAGATAAGAGGTCATAACATAGTTTGCTGTACTCTTCTTCCAACTGCTGTCACTTTTCTATGCGCCAAAAGATGAACAGACATTAGAATAAATAGAAGACAGACATCCAAATTGAAGGTTACAACTCAACGTAAAGATCAGCAGCATACCCACTCAAAACTTATCAACTGTCGTCACTAACAGTTTATAAACAAGAAATGGCAGGATTTACACAAATGGAAATGGCACATAAGATTTGACAAAATACACAATGGGAATGTGCAAAAAGTTACACCACACGAAACACAGAAGAGAAATAAAATGTCAGTCATAAGAAAGATATCACACCTGTAAAAATATTTTTCTACTCAACTGCATGAGTGGCTGCAAACCCCATAAAGTGAATATGACAATCCCGACAGCAGAAACCAACTTAGCTACAAGAGGATTACCTTGAAATGTGTTGCATGACCTGTACAACAGGACGGTACGATTTCGTAAATGTTAAAGACAATAACCTGGAAATTTTAAGGAATAGCAACCGAAAGATAAAGCCATAACAGTTGGGCATGGGTAGATTGACATATGACCAGACGCCGTGAATTGATTAATGATTGGCAAGCATCTGGCCCTTGAAAAACTTTTACAGATACTAAGGCCTTGTTTGGATAGAAGGATTTGGAAGGAAAGGGAGGGGAGGGATTTGGAGGGAGGCAATTTCCATAGTTTGGATAGCAAAATGGAGGTGGAGAGATTCGAAAGGGAGGGAAAATGGATCCCTTCATTTCCCTCCTCCAAGCCAAAATATTTCCCCTCCAACAAAGGAAAGATTTAGAGGGAAAACTCTCACCCACCATTCCCCCTCCCCTTCCCTTCCCTTCCCTCCCTTCCCCTCCCCTCCCTTCCCGTCATTTTTGGTATCCAAACAAGGTCTAAGCTAAATCATTACCTATTTACTTAATCGCCAATGTCAGCAGCCAGAAAAAAAAAAAAAAAAAACAGCCGTTTCACTAGGGCTAAAAGCAATTCTACAAAGGAACTTCTTTCTCACCCCTGCCCTCAGATGAACCCGAAAAGGTAAGAAAAACACTCAAAAGGAACAATTCATAAACACAGATGACGAAATTATTTCACAGAGAGAAATTCTTACCTCACTAAGGTAGCAGTAGCAGATTTAACAGTAGCAATTGAAGCATTTGGACCAACAGAAAGAAACGAATGGCATCTCAGAAGACTACTTGTGTAAGGAAAGCTACTCGGTGGTGTATGAAGACATGTGGATAAACGGTGACTCCATAAGTCTTGTCTCTGTATTTGAACAGTTGACCACATCAATAAGAATAATGGCTAACATACGAATTCAAGTTGTAGCTCACAGGGAGCCCAGAGAAATAAAGCAAAGTATGAATCTGACAATTTCTCTCGTGTAAACAAGCAATAGGCATCTCGCGGCATTAAATTCCATACGCACTGTACCATCAGCCTCTATCAATTACTAAGAGAGAACTGCAAAAGTAAGGTGAAGTCGACAGACTACTATAGGTAGCAGGCAATAGACTCAATCCCCAAACAATTAATTCTCCCTCACCCTCGATTACCAATTCGATAACCACAACAGATCGCACATCAGTTTATGCGTAATCTAGCATGGCTTTTATTTAAAATCTATAAATTACAGAAAATTAAACGCATATCGCGGACTGGATATGAAAGTACTTAAACCGAGTTAAGCAAGCTTTTTTTCACCATGGTTGTAGTCAAACACAAACAATCATCTATCAAGGAAACGGTAAAAGGATAAATGCTACTCCACTTTCAGTGGATAGACTTCCTAATTTTCACTTACATTTCCCACTCACTACATAAAAATTTAAAACACACAACCAGTAAGACCGTATCGAAGAAACATTGGTTTCGACAATACATACAAGTCTAGTTAGTAAGGAAAACAGATAATACCGTGCATAACAATGTTGAATCAAACAAATTAATTAAAGTATAGATAATCCTAGCACGCATCCTTATTACTAAAACATTTTTACCAGAATAACTCAATCAACCAAAACTACCCCAAATGTCCACACTAAACACGAAATTCACAAGCTTACGACATTATAGCCGTTAACCAAAATCGCAAACACATAATAAACGACTATAGGAAAAGAACATACAGAAGTACAAGAAGATAATTTAGTCGCGAGACAATGCCTATTTCCTCTTCCTGTAACATACTGTACAAAACCATCACAAAAAGCTTAATTAAACACTACATTTTTCAAACAAAATACTGACAAATAATGATGAACAAATGAAATTGAAGAGTAATTAGAATACCTTGAAGTGTTTGAAGCGCTCTTGATTCCCGCAAAACCCTAAGGATGGGGATAATTGCAAGGAACCAGAAATCGCCATAATTGAGCTATTTTGCGCCGTAAAATCTATCTACCAGATAGCATAATCCGTATAATTGGCGCTGAAACCCTAGAAATTCTGCAGCCGTAAATTAAAAAGTTAAAGCTATGATATGAACAAGAACGTTAAGCTACTTGTTGAATGTTGGAATTTGGAGCTCAAATGTTGGAGAGAAATAGAAATGCTTACCTTGAATCAAAGGAAAATTGGAGAAAAGATGAAATAATTTCTCAGATT
Source organism: Heliosperma pusillum (assembly GCA_022085475.1). NCBI lineage: Eukaryota > Viridiplantae > Streptophyta > Magnoliopsida > Caryophyllales > Caryophyllaceae > Heliosperma > Heliosperma pusillum. The sequence goes on along the minus strand of JAIUZE010070763.1, from coordinate 48,830 downwards.
TGGGGATTTTAGGGTGTTGATGATAGATTGATAGCCGTGTACAGCTTCGGGTTGCGGAATACGAATAGAGGAGAGGAAGCAAAATGTTTCTCGAGAAGAAGCGAGCCTACACCGCCAAGTCAATCCAAATACGACCCGTTGGCTTTATTAATTTACGGGCAAAACGGTCATATTCGTCTTAAACTTGAGCTAAAAGCATAATAAATAAACGTAATTGCTCTTTCATGGACAAGTTTTACTCTTTCATGGACTATTTTACATAAAATTTCCAAACCTTGCCCTTGGTAAAATAAACAAAATCAATTTCTTTTTTCCTCTTCTCCTCTAAAAACTTAAGCAAATGCTCATCAAATTAGTAAATTACAAATCCTAGTTCTCAAACTAATCAAATAATAATTCATAATTCTAACTTATAATCAAGCCACAATTTCTTTTGTTTCAAATTAGATACCACCTAAATTAAATTTGAGGGAGATTAAATTAGGGTTTATGAAAATTAAGATGGATGGGGAAAGGGATGGCTGCGGTGGCAGGGGATGATGGCGGCGCTCGGGGTTGTCGCCTGGACGGTGGGGGCGTCGTTGGTGACCGTAGTGCGGTGGGTGGCTGGCAGAGTTGTTGCATGGCTGTCGTTCAAGAAGAAACAGGAGGTTGTCACTTGTCAGGCGTGGGTGACGATGGTGCGGTGGTTGTGTGGGTCAGGGCGGGCAGAGGGAGTGGGAAAGGGTGGCGAGTATGGCGGCACATGGAAGGGGGCAGTGGGTGACGGTGGCACGGTGGGTGGGTGGTGGTGGTGAGGAATCTAGCAATGCAGTGAAGTTGAAAAACATAGATCTAAAATTAAAAGAATAATGTTGAAATGGGAGGGGTAAAATGGTCATTTGTGTCCATGATTGAGTAAATCATGTTCATGAATGAGCATAACCCTAAATAAAAGTCAACCATTTGTCCGATAAGCTCGTATAGAAAATAATAGTATAATATTAATATCGATATCTCCATCTTATGGAGGACTAACTGGACTTTAAAAATTAATTTATTCTTGAGGGAAAAATATAAGGAAATGGAGATAAAAGGAAGGGAGAAGGTCCAAATACCAAATACATTAGTATCACAAAACTAGTGTAAATTTTGCAAGTAGGATTGATTCATTACTCAAATGACCTTCATAGCAAAATATAAGGGAGCTTTTAAGAAAGGGAAATGAAATGAATCTTCCTTATGCCTTTGTTGTTTGTTATTATTTTTTGTTACCCTTTATCCAATTTTCAAAAAAGATTACCCTCTAACTTTCTAAGGAATTGTTTGGTTCATAAATACTGAATGAAATATGATACTATGGGAGTTTGGTGGGTATGAGATTTTAAATCCATACATCCTTAAAATTGTTTGGTTGGCTATAAGTTTGTATCATAAACTAATGAAATTTAAATCCTAGCAAGATAGAAGGGTGAGTATGTGATTCTAAGAGTTTCAGGTGGAATTTGAATCCATTAGTCATCTAACACCGTTTCATAACACTCTAACCAAATAATAGAATGGATCTAGGGATGAAGGAGACGGTGCACGTGGTGATTACTTGGATATAGGGATGACCAGTTGTGGTAGGGCCCATTGTGTCTATGGCGTGCCCTAGACACGACAGTGTGCTAGTTTATGGCACCACGATTGGTGAATGCGATGTGCTAGTTGATGGCATCGTTGGCGTGCTCTTTGATGAAACCATATATGTGTGATGATTGTATTACGATCGCTTATGTTGTTGATTATGTACATGTTGACAGCCCGTGTATGTGTTTTGTAACCCTACCGCGTAATCCATTTGATATTTCCAGCGAATGGTGATTGGTGAGTAGTTGATTGGCATGTACTTGATAATACGACAATATGGGGATCGTGACGTTAGGCATGGACACGAATCACGAGTCGCTCTTTTGTCTTTTAGTAGAGTTATATTTATTTTGTATTAGTCGACTTTATCTCTCATTTAACATTTCATTTATAATTATGTAAATTAACGTTGTGTTTTGAGATTTCGATTCGATAAGCACTACCTCGGGAAACTGAGGCCGTAGCGCCCCGTCCGGCTCGGAAGGTCTTGTCGAAGGCCTCCCGGGCGAGTCAGGGTGGTGGATTTTGACTAAGGTGGTGAGGTTTGATAAAGGTGGGGCTAACATACCTCTTAATTCTCAAGGTACCGTATTTCATCGAATATCAATTATATGGCCCGTTTCGGTTTGTTGTTATGAGAAGTGTAGCATTCCCCCCGATTCCTGAATTCCGAATGCATGAAATTTGGCCAGCCTATTTAAGGGGGACAGGTGCTCCATTTTGTTATGGAGTACCTATTTTTGACAAGATTATACTCAAATGTATGTGTTTTTTTTAACTGGAAATAAATAGTTCATAACAATGGCGGCGATGGATTTTCTTAAAAGATAAAAGTCCATTGTTGAGAGCCACCATGACACTAAATCTTAGACCATGTAATTTTGGACTTAATTTCAGTTCATATAAATTTAGTTCAGTTCAGATGCGTTGAGTTCAACATCATTACTATTACTCCTATTTTATAGGGACGTGCTTTTTCACATACGAATTTTACTTTTTCACATACGCATTTTACCATATTATCCTTGTCATTTATTTTATCCCTCACCCAATTGATTTTTTTCCTCCCATCATCTCCCTTCAACACTCACCACCAAGTCACTAACACCGACTTCGGCTAATATCGTCATCGACAACTCCGGCCAGTATACTACCTTTGTCGCTTTTTTTTTATCAACACCCAATTATTATAGTTTATTAATAGAAAAAAATTAAACTGACTAAAATTATATGAATTTTTTTATTTTAAAAAAAAAAAGACAAAACTCAGGCTACGCTGACTCCGTCATCTCCCTTCCCGACCACCATCCTTGTCCCAGCCGACAACCACCAATCTCATCGCACCACCGTCACCGCACCACCCCCAGGCACCACAAACACCAAGAGCAATCACTAACCACCGTGTTTGTCGTACTCCCGAATCAAATGAAAAGCAAAAGGGTGATTAATGTCAGTGTGATTTAATAAAAGATTATTAGATCTATAAGAATGAAGTGTGATGATTCTGATAAACAAAGTGTTCAAGGTGGCGACTAACTTTTTGTGAAGAAATTAGAACCAAGTGCATTACAGCCCACCATAATCAATATGAAGCCACTGATATTTGTTGAAGAAATTGGCAAACACTACCTTTCGCCCTAATATGAAACTCCATAATTATTACTTGCGGCCCTAATTGATAAACAACTACACATGAATTTCACTAATTGATAAACTCTAATTGCTAAACAATTAAATTACTTTATTAATTAGAAAATTGTAATCCATTATTGTTCAAGTTTTTAGAACAATTTGATTCGATTTTATAGAAAATATACATATAAAACTTAATTTGTCTAGGTTAGGAGAAAGGGTATAGTACGGAAAATTAATGAAAAAATGTATGTGAAAGAGTAAAATCCGTATGTGAAAAAGTAATTCCGATTTTATAATGATGTTATCATATTTATATTTATATTAGTAGTTGTTGTTGTAGTAATAATATTATTATTATTGTTATTATTATTATATTATATATTAGTATTACCGTATTACGTTAATATTAATATTATTTGTAACTATTATTAAGTTATTAATTTTTCTTATGCATTATGCTTTTATCTTATATACACAATTGATATATATGATAATGGCATTTTAAGCTTAAGACGGACAGTGTCGTCTTAACGAAGACTTATCATTAAAGTATACTATGTTATATAATGAATTGATACAAACTTGTATCGGAGGGATCGCATAATTATACGTGACTATGTACGTATCTATAGAGAAGCGACAATTATATCAACCACTTCCTTCACCCCGGTTAACTGTTATTTATTTCCGTTTTGGGTTGACTAGTCCGTTGTTATCTTTTACTTGGTATTACTTTTAATTTGGACACGTGAGAGAACACATTAATTTATCATTGTTTTTCTCTTCTTTTTGCTATTTCATTGATCTTTGATAGAAATAAATAAATAACAAATAATTGAAGCGGATGGATTAACTATGAAAAGCTTTAATAAGGCACTTTCCCTGTGAAGTGTGAATACGGATATTTCCAAGCATTTTTATACTATTTTAATTTTAATATTTAGTTTAATGGATGTTATTCTGGAGACAATATTAGTCTTCAAGTGAACCAATGCGATGTTTTTTCAAGGATAAATCGATGGCTACAGCCTACAACTCGATAAAGGTGCATAGATGTAAATCGTTATATTCATTCTTCATTTCTTCTCCTTTATACTAATCTTTTTCGCTTGTGAAATTTAGTTAAGAACAACACATTTAGCATTATGAGTATGACATTGCGACATATTGGGAGCTTTTATCTGAGTTTCATGCTCATCTGCACAAACAATCGAATCGTATGTATGTTCCGTTAACTTTTATCTACTTCCTACGTCTCCATAGGGAGTACGTCTTTATACATTGCATGTGTCTATTGTCTACATATATATCGTCCTAAATGTTATTTTCCATCACGTCTCACAATAGCCAAAAATGTAGTGTCTCGTCGTTCTCCCTATCCCAATCGTCTAACATGATGGTTTTGCCAACCGATAGACAATGTAAAGTCTTCCCAAACATTTTGGACACTCGAAAGCGTGTCTCGTAAAGCAATGTCAATAATATTTGATGGTCGAATCGACGAATTACTAGCATAGTTGCATATTATGGTGATTTTTAGTTTGTTTGTGGGTATAGAGCATGTGGGCTTTACTTTTTAACCAAACTTTTGTAAATTTATGAAATTCTGACCTGTCATTTACATAAACCCTGTGCAAAATGGGAATTTAGTGAACAAAGAAAAATGAAGAGAGTAAACAAGAACCTTAATGTGTTGATTAGAAAGAGAGTAGCCAAGAACATTACTAGACAAATAGATTGGTTTCACAACAATGAAAAAAGCATTCGTATAACCGGCGATAATGTTTCTTCAAGTGACCCCCTAGCCGATATTAACATAGACAGGCCCTATATTCATACCCGATCCATTATTCACGTTTCCCCCAATGTAGTTGTTGATTACAAGTTCGTTCTCAACATTTGACCCTCGTCTCCTTAGTCTTTCCGATAGATGCACTTCTTCCCCATTAGACGGGGGATCAAACAAATGTACAGTCCAAATATGGTTCCTATTTACACACTTGGATTCTCGGAGCCATTTAACTGTTCCGTCTTCACAAGCTGCAAGACAATATTCACCACCTGCGACATTCAGAATGTTGCTGAATACAATTTTCAGTTCACCGACAGGAGGAAAATGGGCAGGTAAATAAGCCACTGGCGATCTGAATTGAACATGAACAGCACCCTGTAACGGCCAGATATATTTTGACAGCTCCTCTGACAACTCCCCTAATACACGATCTGCCCGAGGTTTTCTATGGAATCTCCGAAACAATCTCCTCGCCTCTACACCCACAGTATGTACGAGACTACTATACGGAGCTCCAAACAAAGCATGTTCCGGGATAAACCCATTACCAATTCTGTCAACAAGCGTAAATCTGCCACCTGAGTACGCCAGAAGTTTCCCTTGATTACTCTCATATACTGCCTGCATGTCTGTTTACATAAAACCTCCAAATTACGATTTAGTTGGATTAATAATGATTAAGACGAGATTAGATAGATAAGAACAAGGATGCTGAGTAATTAGAGCGTAGCATGTATTGCGAAAAGCAAAGTCAAGTATGTTACCTAGTAAACGGAAAAGGTCTCGCGTTGAGAGAAATTTATCGGTTCTTGTAAAATCGGGAAACATGTTGACAAGAGCAGAGGGTAAGAAGGTTCTATCAGGCAGATCCTCAGGTAACGAACTGACCGAGGATTCAATGTTTTCAGGCAACGAACTGACGGAGGATCCCATATTTTCAGATATTATGTTGAAAAGAGCAGATGAGATTGACAGAAGATCATCTGATAAAAATAAGAGTTGAACAAATTTTACTTTTATATTAGGCACTAGGCTTGAACAATTCAGAGACGAGATTTTAATATCATTTTAGTCTGCTTCAACTCAACAACAATTCGCGCTTCCTTATAAATAATAAACCTCGTTGTCTATAATGACGCAGTTTCATTAGGACCGAGTAAATACGCATAGATAGATTGATTGACGATAATAGGAAGAGAAAATACAGAAGTACAAAAAGATAAGTTAGTCGCGAGACGATGCCGATTCCCTCTTCCTGTAACATACTGTACAAAACCATCACAAAAAGCTTAATTAAACGCTACACTTCTTAAAAAGTTTAAGATATTCGATTATTGGTATATGGAACTGAAATGTTCCAGAGAAATACTTTCCTGATGAGTTCATTCAAAATGAAATTCCAGAAAGAGTGAATATTTTTCCAGAATGTAGGGATTTTGGGTGTTTGATGATAGCCGTATACTGTATACAACTTCGGGGTTTAGAAAACGGATAGAGGAGAGCAAGAGAAATGTTACTTCAGAGTTCAGAGGCAGCGAGTCTACACCCAGAGCTTGCAAGTAATGCCACGACCCAAAAATACGACACTAACTTGTTATAAAATTAATAGGTTTGGATGGAGAAGAATGACTCATTTATGTTAGTGAGTTAACAGAAACCTGACACATAAATTAATTGGGTTAGCTTTGGATTGAGCTTTCTAAACACGAACACGACACGAATGATCTATCTACTAAATTAATCTTAGTTTTCTTATAGTCCATCACATATATATTATTAGGTTGAGACTTGATGATCCAGTTATGTAGGCGGGTCGACACAAACATGAAACAATATTTAATCGAGTCGGGTTTGGGTTGAAGACTTCGTCACCCATTTACATGTATACAAACACGAACCAACACGACCTGATATGTTTGTAAGGTCTAAGGCTACACCGTCAAGCTGGGTAAGATTATAGGATAGGTCCTAAGACCATCTAATTAAATTATTGTCACGTCTTCAAAACTTAACTTTTCCTTAACGGCCGTTACATAAAGGAGTATCATGGACACAAAAAGGAACCCCAAAGTTACCATGAGCAGATTCTTAAAAGTGACGATATTTTCAAAAAATTGACAAATTAAGGGCTGACATTGGAAATTTCCGTTTAGTATATCTCGTTGTCCCCTAGGTTTAATAAATCATTTCATTATTTTTTTTCTAAAGCAAGAACAGAAAACCTTTATTCGATTTAGTCACAAGGTTTGTAACTGACAGAAGCAAAGGGGATACAAACAGCAAACAGAGCATGGAAAAAAAAGTTTCCATTTCTCCTACATCAACCGTCGTAAATAATAGAGTCCCGCCAGTTTACTAGCCTTACATTAACAACTTTAATGAACAATTCATGGAAGCTGACCTAAGTAACACTGAAACACTGAAACGGACACTAACACAAAAGCGAAACGTACAGTGACACGCCAATCTATGAAATGCAGGTATCAGGGACACGCTTTCTAAATTTAATAAAATATACATAATTTATAGTTTTGAAAGTACAATTACAATAATTTTTTTGTACCAAAAAAAAAGTACAATAATTTTTGTAAAAATATTTGATACAAATTTTAAATAAAAATTCAAATTATAAATTAGATGCTAATCAATGAAAACTTAACAATTAGATTAATAATAAGCCATATTCCAACATTTACAGAAATACAATTATGTGTGCAAAAGATAATCACAAATTCTCATTTGTGACGGACCGATCCGTCGCAAGCTTACGACGGGTCAAATCCTTCTCACAAAGAGCAAGTGGGGAGGCAAGTGGGGTGCAAATGGAGCCCCCCACTTGCATTGCCACTTGTTCTTTGTGAGGGGGATTTGACCCGTCACAAGCTTGCAACTGGTCGCCCCGTCACAAGCAAGACTTATTGAAAGATAATCGACTTTTTATCATAAAATATCTATAAATTACATCATGTACTGCAATATTTATACTACAGGTTAGTTGAATTGTCCTCGCGTATTAAGGAGTGGTTAAACTTTAAAAATGTTAATAAAAAACTAGACACGATTTGTAGAGCCTATGCCTCCAAGAAGCTGGCCATACACAAATTCTCATTGAAGACGGACCAATTATGTCTTCAGCTAAAGATGGGACAATTGTGGCCACTTTAACGACAAATGTAACCATGTGACAAAGAACAAGTTATAACTTAGGAAATGTTACTGGTTACATTTGTCGTTAAATTGACAATATTTGACCCGTCGGAATGGTCCGTCTTCAATGAGACTTCCTGCTAACCATATGGGACCAAAAATGATTTTTGTATTATCTTATTACCGTTTCTTTTTTTAAATTGCAAGAGGGGAATTAAAAATGAATTCAGGCAAGTGTATTTGACTACTTTATAACAAATTTACATCCGATATTTTCTCCATGCCACAACCCACATACATTGGTGAGGGGTGTGTACTCTTTTGCACATTTCATGCTTTTGTTGAAAAAAAAAAAAAATCTACCCCTCTTAATATTTTTCTATGTTGTCTGAAAAACAATAAATGCAATTTTACAAAAAAAATGCGAGATTACGATATGAATTGAGGGAGAGAGTCAAAGTGTATTAAAACTTAAAATTATGGAAACTTTTAAGTTTAGCTATTAATTTTTTCTGGATAAATTTCATGCAGAGTATCAATTAAAGTCGTGTCGTATCAAAAAATTATAGGCATTCAACATTAGAAAATGTTGCAAAGGGCAGCAAGCAATGCATATTCCTGGTGGTGGGCAAGCCATGTCAGGACTAAACAATCTAAATGGCTCGAACAAAGCCTACAAGGTAAATAAATGCCTTGTTTTTACCTTCCATTTTCCATGATCATCTTTCATGTCCTTTCATGTCGTTTCGGATCCGAGTTTTTCCTAGACGAGATCCTTCCTAATCGGACGTCAACAGTTGAGCATGATTAGGCCTAACGTCAACAATCGATGTATGGAATATATGATGATGTGTGTACAAATTTACGGTTGCCAACTTTGCTATCATATGAATTACGACTGCTAAGCAATTTCATCTATGAAAAGGAAAAGATTAATATGAGATTTGAAATTTATGGCATTTAGAAGATGAATTAACACCATAAACTTGCCTATAAAAAACTTATAAATCCTTGAAACGTCGTCCTTGTCTTCTGTGAATTCAATAGAAAATGAAACAATTTGATATCGAGTCTCTAGTTTTCAAAAGCTCTTGTGACTACAAAAATGTATACCTTACATGGTTCTCTTTCTCACCTTCTCGGCTCTTCCGGGCTTTAGTACCTTGCTAAAATGTTGTAGAGAGTTTATGTTGTCAGTCATCGTCAATTTCCTTTTAGTTTCGTAGTGTGCTTTGACATAACCACCTGAAATTCATAAATGATTACCGTTTAGAAAGGGGAAAAGATTGTTTTGATCATGAGAATAAAGTTCATAGCTAATAATAACATTTTGTGGCGTAATTGCAGATATGGGAGATAAGGTGGAAACCGTGCTTAAACTAATTACACAAGATGGAGATTCTTTTGCAAAGAGAGCAGAGATGTACTACAAACATCGGCCGGAGCTAATAAACTTCGTAGAAGAATCATTTAGAGCTTACCAATCTTTGGCAGAAAGATATGACCATATATCGAAAGAACTGCAGAATGCAAATAGTACCCTTGCTGCTGCATTTCCAGACCAGTTCCAGTATCAGATGGACGACGATGATGATTTTCCGTCTCCAAGAGCGCCTAGGAAGTTTCAAATGGAAAAGCCGCCAGACACGAACATCCCGAAAGCTCCGCAAAAGTTCCCAACCAAAAGTATTAAGGCTATTATGGCACTAACAAATTCGAAGAAAGCCCCTTTCGAGGGTACGACCAAGTCAACAAGTCAAGCTAACAAAGTGCCGAAATCAGGCCTGACCAAATCTAAGGCCTTGACCGAGATTGATAAGCTCCAGAAGCAGATTCTGACCTTACAAACTGAAAAAGAATTTGCAAAAAGCTCATATGAAAGCGGACATGCAAAGTATTGGAAAATCGAGGAAGAGATAACAGGGATGCAAGAAAAGATATCACAGTTGCAAGATGAATTTGGGATATCGCAAGCTATAGATGATGATGAAGCTCGGACTCTTATGGCTGAATCTGCCATTAAATCTTGCCAGGACACTTTAGCTCAGCTTAAAGAGAAGCAAGAGAGAGGTGCTGAAGAAGCCAAAACTGAGCGACAAAGAATTAAGGATGCTCGTGACAGGTTACGATCTCTCAGGGGCGAGTCAGCTCATGATGACCAAACCAATGCTTTCGATAGTGGAGATTACTTGAAATCAGAAGAAACTAGAAGTAGATATATTGATGAGGTAGCGATTTCAGGAGAATCCAAGGATTTGGAGATGCTTGTAGATGATACTAACACGCTTACAGTATCAGAAATGGCTGAAAAGATCGACGAGCTGGTGAACAAAGTGATCAGCCTTGAAGCTGCAGTTTCTTCTCAAACTGCTCTGATACACACATTAAGATCAGAGACCGATGAGCTTCAGTCACATATAAAGAACCTTGAAGATGACAAGTCAAACTTGATTGAAGGGAAAAATGATTTGAGTGACAAGGTGAGTGAAATGGAGAACAAACTTAGAGGACTTCATGAGCTAGATCGCAACTTCCAACAACAGAATAGCAGCCTGGAAAACCATTTTAGTGAAGCTCGCTCTAACATTGATACTATCTCAAAGAAATTACATGATGTAAAGTCTGATGAGGAGTTCGAGAAATCAAGTCAGCCACAAGATAAGGGACAGATTACAAAAGCTGTAGATGTAAAGACGGAGTTGATGCAGGATACAAACGAGAAATATATGAAACCAACGATTGTTAATCAGAATGAAGATGTAGAGGGCACTGCACAACCTAAGTCAAATTCAGAATTGGCATTAGCTTCCAAGATGAACGATTCCCAAACACAGATACAACCAGCTCTAGAGGAATCGAAACCGATCATCCTTGTCACTGATCAAGTCGAAGAACCCTTCAACGGTGAAGAACAGAAACAAGCAAATCCCCAAGGGACACAAGAACAGCCTACAATTCAGTCTGGAAATCAGCTCGTTACTACTCAAGAAATTCATTCAGAAATGGCAAAGAACAGTAAAGGAGAGGAATCGGTGAATCCTCAAGGAACTCAGCAAGGTCGTATAACTGCGTCTACAAATGAGCCCGTTGCTCCTCAAGAGGTCCATCCAGAAGAAACAGCAATCAGTAAAGCAGAGGAACTGTTACATATTCAAAGGAGTCATCAAAAGCATTCAACTCTGTCTCAAGAGGTTCAATCAAAAGAAACCCCATATAGTGAAGTAGAGGAACTAATAGATACTCAAGGGACTGATCAAACGCCCGAGACCCTGCCTACAAATGAGCACGTTATTCCTCAAGAGGATCTATTAAAAGAAACACCAAACAGTAAAGCAGCGGAACTGATAAATTCTCAAGGGAAAGAGACACGGGACAGTAAAAAAGAGGAGCTTATAAATCCTCAAGGGACCTCTCAACAGCCTCCGGCTCTATCTACGAATAAGTCTGTTATTACTCAAGAGGCCCAGTCAAAACAACCACCAAACAATAAAGCAGAGGAACTGGTAAATGCTCAAGGGACTCAACAACAGGACACTACTCCGCCCACGAATAAGCAAGTCACGCCACAGTTTCATACAATGGCAACAAGTGTAGCAAAAGATGAGCCAATTACCCTTGAAGATGTTCTAAGAATGGAATCAGTCAGGGGGCCAAATGATGGATCAAAAACTCATCCTTTAGCGGTTCACAGACAAGAGGGTCAATCAAAAGAATCACCAAACAGTAAAGCAGAGGAACCGGTAAATCCTCTAGGGACTCAGCAACAGAACATTACTATGCCCACGAATAAGCAAGTCACACCACAATATCATACAACAGCGACAGCAAGTGTAGCAAAAGATAAGCCAGTTACCCTTGAAGATGTTCTAAGAAGGGAATCATTGAGCGAAGCAAATGATGGATCAAACACAACATCTGTTCACCGACAAGAACAGACAAGAAAAAATGAAGATGAGCCGGATTGGCAGCAGTTATTCATGAATGGATTAGAGGGGAAGGAAAAGGTCCTTTTGGCGGAGTATACTAATACTCTTCGAAACTATAAAGAAGCAAAAAAAAGGCTAGGTGAGTTGGAGAAGAAATGCCAAATAGACATCTCAGGCATTGACGCACAACTTAGAGAACTGAAAAACTATAATGCAATGAAGGATTCAGAAAATCAGTCTTTGCGTCAAAAGTTAAATGCTCTGCAGAGAAGGTTGGACGAATACAAGAAGGAGAAAGAAGCACAAGATGTTGATTCATCAAGAAATGGTGACCCCTTATCCCTATTTGAGGATGAGGAAGATATAAGAATTATAGTTGGTGATGGACAGACCATTTCACCAGCCGAACAAAAACTACGTGCAGATATAGATGAAATTTTAGAGGAGAACCTTGATTTCTGGATGAGGTTTAGTGCTTCATTTGGTCAAATCCAAAAGTTCCAGAATGGAGTTAAAGATTTGTTTTTAGAATTAGCGAAGGTAGAAAAGGACAAGGAAATAAGAGAAGAAAGTAATCATGAAACTGGTCACTCATCTATGAAATCAGGTATTAGGCCTATCTATAAACACCTTAGAGAGATAGAAACCGACTTAACTGTCTGGTTGGAGCAAAGTGAAAAGCTGAAAGAAGAGTTGGAGAGAAGATTCTCTCAGGTGTGCAACATTCAAGAAGAAATAAAACATGCTGTTAGTGTTGGTGCCGCAGATGATGACATGAAATTTACCAGCTACAATGCTGCAAAGTTCCAAGGCGAGGTAGCGAATATGCAACAGGAAAATAACAAGGTTGCAGAAGAACTGCAAGCTGGTATGGATCATATATCCAGTCTCCAACTAGAAGTGCAGCGTACAATAAACAGGTTGAATGCAGATTTAGGATTTTATGGATCAAAAAGTCAAAATGAGAATCTATCGAAATCTCGAAGCAAGGGTAGAGTACCACTGAGGTCATTCATTTTTGGAGTTAAACCACAAAAGAAAAAACAATCCATATTTTCCATCATGCAACCAGCAATGATGCATCGAAGATACCACCAACTAAAACCTGACAAGTCACCGTAAAATAAATAGATTGACGTCTCTCTTTGACAATTGTTTTCAAGTTGTATCTAGTATATTTCAGCATTTGATTACTGAACCAAACGAAAGTACTAGGTTCGTCTGTTCATCATTTCAGCTAGTTTGTTTTCACCAAAATGACAAAAATATTGGACCCATCTTAATCCACTGAACCATGTCGATACAATAATCCATAACAACCCAAAAAGTGTACTCCATACATAATTTGAACGTAAAAACACCATGTATACACTTGTTACAAAAAGGAAGTAATTTGGTAAATCAACATATATATTCTAGGAGGGAAACATGAGCATAAACATTTTCAGGTTAAGATGACATAGGTCAGGCAAGTCAAGCAATTACGCTGCATTACGTCCAAATGTCCAATTCAGTTCAGTTAAGGTCCAATCCTCTCTAAAGATCTAATCTAGCCGTCATCATCACAATTTAGTTCAGCATCATTGTACGCGACACAATTATGCAATAAGACCTTAGCAACACAATTAGCAAGAAATACAAAAGGAAAGCAACAAGCCAAGAACTAATCTAGCTTTATGAGCAACAGCTAAGCAATATCGGCTTCCGAGAATAAACTCTGTCTACCTTTAAATGATTACACTCTCCATCTCAAAATAATCTTTCCACTTTCCAGTCGTTTCCAAAAGTAAACTTCGTCTCACCTCTCTTTCTTTACGTTTCATTATGATTAAATTATATAAATTGATTTCCGGATAAGGTGAAATTGTAAAGATTATCTTGGGACGGAGGGTTATAAATCCGAGTATTCAATATCCAACTCAGCTAATTAGCTAAACACAAATTCTCATTATAGACGGGATATCCGTCTACAATGAGTAACAGGTCGGATCCCTCTCACAAAGAAGCAAGTGGGGGGAAAGTGGGAAACCACGATCCGACCTGTCAGTCATTGTAGACATTAAGACAGATATGCCCCGTCTACAACGAGACTTACTGTTAACTAAGCTCATAATGGAATGATACTTAGGTATAATTATCAGTACAATTCATATTATTTCCCAAATATATACACAGAATTTTAAAGATTTAAGATTTATCAGTGTTTTGAAATATAATCACCAATAATCAGTATATTTGTAAAAATGATGAAACAATAATCTAAAAAATGAAAGCAGAAATAGTCTTACTCTACGTAAATGCGACGAAAACGAGGTTCGGAACCGACTGATGGCGAGACCAATCCAAACGACGCCGTTTAGGGTAGACTACCTCCTTCAACTGGTCAATCCTTTTCAACGCTGTGGTTTTGAGTTCGCCGGAGTTTGTTTTTCTATTTTAAAAGTAAATAAAAATGATTGACGCAGTAAATAGACATCAACGGGGGTGTAGCTCATATGGTAGAGCGCTCGCTTCGCATGCGAGAGGCACGGGGTTCGATTCCCCGCACCTCCATTTTTCCATCCTAAATGCATTCTTATTTTATTTTCATACAAAATTATAATTTAGTAAAGTTATATCCTCGTTCTTCAAGTTATTTTCATAAACCAAGTTATAATTTAGTAAAGTTGTTGTACACTTGTACATACAACTTTTTTTTTTCAAAATGACCATTTGATTTTAATTTTTACAAAAATTACTGAAAATCACACCATTAAATTTCTTACGGAAATAGATTTTATATGAGAATAAGGTCTTGTTCTTTTGAACTTAATTTTGGTTTCATTCAGTTCAGTTCAGTTCAGTGCAGGGTGCAGCTCCATTAAGTTTAATTCAGTTCAGCTCCATTAAGTTTAGTTTCGTTCAGCTCCATTAAGTTTAGTTTAGTTTAGTTCAATTCAGTTCAATTCAGTTCAGTTTAATTCAGTTCAATTCAGTTCAGTTCAGATTACTTTATTTCAACATTATTATTATTATTATCATTTTTATTATTAATATATTAATGAACTTTTTAAAATTTATAATATTACTATTATATTACTATCATAATTATTCTCTATACTATTATATTTTTTTAATATATTTATATATTTTTATATTATTACAATTAATGGAAATATTAGTACTATAATTATTTATTATATTTAATATTTTAGTGATATATTCATTATCATGAATATTATTAGAAAATTATTTATTACATTATTTACACTATTAAATTATACTTATCTCATTTCCTTTTTTTTTTAATATATCTATTACTATATTGTATTATTAATAATAATAATAATATCAATTACATTAATATATTATTATTATTATTATTATTATTATTATTTATTAGTATATTAATGTTTTGTTACTATATATATATATATATGTATCTTATTAGATTATTGTTAAATAATATTAATATAATATTATTATTACTAATGATTAAGATTATTATAATATTTTTTTTTATTATTATTAGTTATTTTTTATTGTTATTTTTATCATTATATTATTATATTATACTTATCATATTTATTTTTTAGTAACTATTTTTATATATTTATTACTATATTATATTATTATTAATAATGTTATCATTTATATTAATATTTTGTTATTATTATCATATTTATTATTATAATACTATTTTATTTTTTATATATCTTATTAGATTGCTATTATATTATATTAATATAATATTATTATTACTAATAATGATTTCTATAATAATAATAATATTATTATTATTATTATTTCAATTAAATTAAATTAATTTCAGTTCAGTTTAGTTCAGCTTCGTTAAGTTTAGTTTAGCTCAGGTTCAGTTCCATTAAGTTCAGTTCAGCTCTAACAAGTTCAGTTTAGTTCAGTTTAGACAATTTCAGTACAAAAGAACATAGCCTAAATTTCATGATATTTTTTCTTAGGTATCATTTACCTGTCGTACAGGAATTAAATTCGCATGACTTTACAAAACACATAAATTGGACAATTTAAGTGAATTGCCTAAAACTTGTTTGGTTGCATCCGGGAATTGATTTCATGCGGGAGATGCCAATTATCTAGATAAGCAAGGTAATTAAATTCTCCATTATGGAGACATGGGCAATGCATATAAAGAATAAAAATCATGTGATTTTGAGCGAACGAACATCATTTTTTCAACTTAGGTGAATTTCTAATTCACCCACTTTGTATAGTGGCAACAAAACGACATCTCATTATATTTTAAGAAATATTAAAAAGAGAATGGAGTGTCTCAAAAATGAGAATGACATATATAAAGAACAAGGAAGTATTTAAAAATAAAGTTATAAATATACATTCTTGAAAAATGAGAATGGCGGTAGCTCAAGCCACGAGAAGGCATAATAGGAAAAAAAACTCCGTGGAGAGGGTAACATGCATTATGTGGAGTATACGCCCACCAAGCAAGCTAGAAGAAAAGAGAATTACGACAACGAGTATGTACGATTATACCATAGACATTTAAGGCTGGGCCAAGAAAAAAAAAAGATAAGATGAGTAGAATTGACAAACATGTCAATTGAGTCGGATTTCGGTTATTTGGGTTTGCGTTATTTATGGCTAGGTCAGATCATTTCGGGTTCATGTTTTGGGCAGCTCGTTTTCAAGTTATTTGAGGATAGCATCCAATTTGCGACAATAAATATTCGGGTTGAGTTAACTAAGGTGGGGTCAATTCGTGTTTTGGGAATTAGATTTGAGTCCTATAATCGGGTGCTGGCATAGTTTAGGTCGGGTTATTTGGTCCAAATCATTCAGATCATATCAGTTTTGTCATGTCTAAAGAAGAGGGTAAGAGCACTCTTTCGAATAAGAGAGGCATAAGGATAAACGTTTAAAGGAGTATTAAGAGTTGAGACCTACTATAATAGACAGAGCATAAAAAATAACAACGGGCATTAAAATACAAGGTTAAAGTGAGGAGGAGATGTCAAAAAAGAAGGGATCAAATATGGCTAAGTGCGCACCACGCATTATACTATATATTTATCATAATTTAGGTACAAAGATAAAAGAGAGAAGACGTGTACATATTGTATGTAACACATGCAATATTAAGTGAATTAAAATACTATTAAATTGTTATTTTTCTTTGTTTTACTAATTAAATATCTCAAAATTAATGTATAAAAGGAAAAAATGTGTTATATCCACCTGTAAATTAGTTTACCACAAATTCTCATTGTATACGAGCAATCCTTTTGCAATGAGTGACGGCCCAGCATATCCCTCTCACAAACATGCAAGTGAGAGGACAAGTGGAACCCACTTGGTTTCCCGCTTGTCCTCCCACTTGCATGTTTGTGAGAGGGATCAGATCCGACCCGTCACTTATTGTAGATCGATATGCCACGTCTACAAATCTAAAATGAGACTTACTGTTAGTTTAATTAGCAATAAAATCTAATGTTGAAACAATAATAATCGTTAATCAAATTATGAAATATTAAAATTGCTTTACAACCACTTTTACACAAATAAAGTTTAAGATGTTCGTACACCTAATACATTTAACCGATTATTATAAATTCCGTGCAACACACGAACAACGTGTAAAGAATAAGCACAGTTCATAATTTTTAAAAATCACGTAAAACAATAAGTAATAAATTAAATAAATAAATTATTTAATAAGACGAGTCAAACCCCCTCATAAAATAATTGGAATTACTTTTTTCACATACGGATTTTACTTTTTCACATACATGTTTCCATAACGTTTCCATAGCATACCCTTCTTCTAAACATAATCCCTCTTTTTCCTAAACCAAATTATCAAATTAACTTATAAATACATCTAGCCTAAAATCAAATATAATAAACTTGAATGTTGAATTATAATTTTTCAATTAGTCAAGTGCGAGTAATTTTCTTTAGCAATTAATAGTTTTTTTTAAAAATTATTAGATTTATGCTTAACAAATATTGTTAATTAGGGTTTGATTAAGCATTAGGAATAAAACAATTTGATTAGTCAATTGATGGTGTCATGAACTTAATCCACCAATTGTCACTTAATGTCAAAGTATAAATCTACACTTCTACAGTAGTACACTACTACGCCGCATATTAAAAGTTGAATCAAATAATTACCCGCTTTGATTTTTCACCACCACATGCTACAGATGCATCAGTGTTGACGATAGTCGTACGTCGATGTTTGTAGTGTTGCTGTTGTTTATTTAGTTTTTATTTTTTATAATATTAATTAGTGCGGGGATGTGAGAGGCTAACTATAGTAGCCGGAGGTCGGCCGGAGCAACGTCGTCGACAACTAGACTGACAAAAGCAGTTTAACGGAGGTGGTGAAGGTAGATGAGAAAAGAGAGAAAAAAAAAATCAATTGGGTGATAAAGATAGGAAAGGTGACAAGGTTATAATTGTAAATGATGTATGTAAAAGAGTAAAATCCGTACGTGAAAAAACATGTCCCGGGAGATTATCTATTATCTCCACATGCTCTTTTGTAAGTGAACTTAACCCGTTAGAAGTAATAAGAAAAGTCGTCCCATTAGAAACAAGATGAATTGAATAAAATAAAATAAAAAAAAGATGGTAAAGTGGAAGAATCCAAGGAGAGTGACTCCGTACATTCCAGCATAGTAGAGCGGTGCGTATGTGCTGGACTGCGGGGACGTGTGAGTGTGACTCTGTATGTCTCCCTTGTTTCGCGCCGGTTAGCTATTCTATTCCCACCCTTTTAAATCCCTCTACGAAGTACATTTCCCCCTTTTTCTTCCTTTCTCTGCTTTCTCTACGTTCTTCTTTGAATCTTTTCCTTCATACTTGCATGCATTTATTTCCCTCTCCCTCTTTTTTTTTTTTTTTAAAATATCACTCCCTTTTTTAGTAACGCAAAACTAACTTTGACCCAATTTCCTTAAAAATGGCTTCTATTTAATTACTCCTATTTCAAATCACCCCTTTTATTTTATTTATTACCCTTCTAAATTTATAATTAACGCAACAAATTTAAATAAAATGGCACCATCATCATCATCCTCATCCTCAGCAACTAACTGGCTTTCCTTTTCACTCTCACCAAACGAACCTCATACTCCTCTCGCTTCTCAACATTACTTTCTCGACCCCGTATATTCCAACGGTACCTATAATATTCCGTCGCGTATTTTCTTTCAAATTTTTAACACTGTTTGGCCCTCCTTTAATCAATTTAATATTTTTGTCGTAGATTGGGGGAACCAGAAGGCAAGTCACCATCACCAAGAGTTAGAAATAATGTACCAACAAGTGGATGACACTTCTTCAACCGTGCCAAAATTTGAGGACTTCTTTGGCGGCGGTGACAGTAACCAAAATACGGCGTCGTATAACAACTACTTTGCTGATTCGAGTGCAACAACAACTCAACTCGCATGTACTGAGTTTGTCTGTCAGTCCATTGAACCCGAGTTGGTTCATAATTTTACGACAAACAATACCGCCACCGCCACCGCTACCGCTTCCGCTTCCGCTTCCGCTACAGAGGGAAGTTTGGCCCTTGCGGTACTTCCGGAAGTGGGGGAGAAAAATGATTGTAGTGTTAAGAAACTTGCTGACATTGTTGGTCAACGGACTTCCATTTATAGAGGTGTTACTAGGTATAAATACTAAACTTGTTCTACATTATTACCAGTACTTTTTTTTAAAACAATAATTCTTGTGGGACGGTTTCATAGTGTAAGACGGTCCATTTTTAATAAAAAAAAAGTACTCTTTTATTAACAATAATAGATGAATGATTATTTTTCCAGAAAAGGATTGGACTGTCTTAGTGATTGTTAATGTGGTTAGGGTTAATTAAAAGTGAGATTATGATGTTAATTAACGTAAAAGTATGTGGGAGTTTAGGCATAGGTGGACTGGAAGATATGAGGCGCATCTATGGGATAGCAGCTGTAGAAGGGAGGGACAAGCTAGGAAAGGTCGTCAAGGTAATTTCATGTTTTCAATTGCATTCATATTTTGTTATTATTAATGTTTTTGCTTCCTAATTATACTTCATATAACGGTCTTTATTACGGAGTAATCATTTTGCTAACGGTTCTTAATTGTTTATATAGGCATCCTCCATTAATAATGAACAATGCAATAAGTCTCGGTCAAATCTCTCTCCCATTTGCTCTCCATTTTGTGTGTGTGTTTGGATAACATTATTTTTTGTTTATATCATCATTAAACGATAACAACAATGATTTAATTCAGGTATAAAAATGAGGTGTTTGATTAGGGCAAATATTTTTTAAATCGCTTATTTCAACAAGACAAACACTATTTAAAAGTGGTCCTTTCGTATAATCGATATGAAAAAAAAAAATCGCCATGATTTATCACGACACCAGCCAAGTTATACGACCATTCAAAGTTTTTAGAGTTGTAATTATCATTTTGTTATTAATTCATTAAATCATTAATTTAATGTATTTTTTGTTACTTCGTTGGGTTAATTAAAACATTATTAATTGCAACATTACGTTGTTATCTTAAATTAAAACATTATTAATTTAAAATATTTTTAATTGATTAAGTCGTTTGTGAATGATTGTAACAAAGTCAGTAATTCAATACGGGTTATTATTAAATCGTGATGTTATGTACAAGACGGCCAGACAGGTGAGCTGAGGTTGTCTTTGGCGGAGTTTATATTTTGTTGTCCTTAAAAAGGTATGGTTGAATTTTGGATTTAAAGGGTGTTGGGCTTGTGCTATTTGAAGTTGGGATGACCCGTCGCAAGCTCTTGCGACGGGTCGAGCTCTCCTCACAAAGTGCAAGTGGGGAGACAAATGCTCGAAATGGATCCTCCCACTAGCACTTCCACTTGTTCTTTGTAAGGAAGGCTTAGAGACTTTCTGATAGTTACAAGCTTACAACCTACAACAATGCCTGATTTTTGACCATAAATGAGTGAACTTAAGTTGATGAAGTAGTGATGTGAATTAAGTTGATTGATAGATGATGTGAAGGGAAGGTGTAAATACGTCAAATTATTAGTACTTAAGGTCAGAGATATGCCGCCAATTTGCCAAATTATGTCTATCTTTCAGTCACTGTCTATGTACTACTGCTGTTTTAGTCAAGCCGAAAGCAGTGACTTATGACCAAAGTCTCCCGTATAACCCTCCACTTTTGCCTCATCTGTGTATGTACTTTGTAAATATTACTGTGTAGTAAAAGTGTTATTATCAACTTACCCCCTTCGTAGTTACTCCTACTTCCTACTTGTACTACACTCACACATTCATTTCAATACAAGAAGTATTTTGTAATATCTTAGTCACACTATATTATGTCAGAAGTAAATCTATGGTTAGATTTCTTTATTTGTCTCATTATAATGTGGTCAATTGATAGGGATATCAAATTATTAATAATTGAGTCCATCAAATACTTGGCAATTTGGCACCATCTTGGTGAGTAGCATTTGCGATTAAAATTGAATTAAATTACAGAAAATTCCCACGGTACCCCCGAAATTTCGTAGTTTGCCCGAAATACCCAAAAGTTTGACCCGAGAAACTTTAAGTGGCCATAACTCGGGTTTAAAAAGTCGGAAAATGACTAATTTTTTTTTCAAATTGTTGATCTTTCCGAGAGCTACGATTTGAAAAAAAAAATTTGTCGTATTTGATCCCGTGGCTAGGAGTTTTCGTATGAATTTTTTTTTCACCGAATAAACTTTGAGTGACCATTTCTATTGGTCACGAGTTCCGAACTCGCCAATTTGTTTTTTCAAATCAAAGTTCTCGGAAAGATGAACGATTTGAAAAAAAAAATCGTCATAATCTGAGTTTTTAAACACAAATTATGGCCACTTGAAGTTTTTCGGAGCAAAAATCTGGATATTTCGGACAAAATGTCATAGTAAATGGTTTAATATAATACAACAATTAGAATCAAACTTCAATTACCCCTTTTTTAAATGCGATATATAATGTCGCGACCCAGACAACTCACTAACAATCTTGCAACATTTGCACGGGTATTAATATACATGGTGCCCCAATTCTTTGGCACACATTCTCATTGAAGACAGAAACTATCTGTCACAAGCTGAACACGTATATGCCCCTCACAATATGCAAGTGGAAGGACAAGTGAAGAGTAAATGGAGCCTCCCACTTGGATATTGTGAGAGGGGCACTATCCGTCTCCAGCTTGTGACGGATAATGCCTTTATTCAGTGAGACGAGTTGATTCTTTGGTGTCCACCTCTTTTCCTTTTTCCTATTTTTTTTGTTTTTTCTCATTTGTCACTTTTTTGGTTGTGTGTCCTATCTCATGTACTGGTTTTGGATACTTGGATGCAGTCCAATGTGTAGGTTTGACCAGGCCACCCAGTTGCGCAGCTCTAAAATGAGTAGCCAATAAATTGTTCCTGGCTTTTTATTTTTTTATTACACTGTAAGACCACAAGGGAAAGGTACAGAGAAATGGGAGATTATAAACTAAGTTTGATCCTAATTGTTTTATTATACTAATCAGCTAGTTTATAGTTTCATTATTCTAGTGGATACGACGATATGTTAAATTAACAAGTACGAGTAATAAGATATGGAGTACATCGAGTATGCGTATATTTTAAATTTGACTATAGCGGCATGGTTGATAGTATGATTGCCACAACACCGTATGACGGCTCAAGTATTAAGTTTTTTAACATTGTCAAGGCTGTTTCTGTTGCGGTATTAGCCATATTTTTTGTCTATCGATTGAGATTAGTTCACGGTGATGGAAATGGAAAAGTATAATTTGTTTGTTTTGGACCTTTGGTACACCTCACTTAAGTTGCTTTTTTGAGTATCTATATGTTTTGGTCATAACATTTTTCTTCTCGTTTTGGCATGGTTTGCTGAACTTTTGCCGTCTGCCTTGGCTTCGTGGTCTGCAGTTTACTTGGGTGAGTATCTTATCATGTTTTTTTCCGGGTGTAAATGAAGCTATAAAGGCTCAATTTACTCGTCACTAAACTTTTCGAGTAACTTTGCCAAAAAGTATTAATGAAAAAATATGGTAAAATAATTATGATTGTTGTATTTACAGGTGGATATGACAAGGAAGAGAAGGCAGCTAGAGCTTACGACTTGGCAGCTCTTAAGTACTGGGGAACTGCAGCCACCATCAATTTCCCAGTATTTTCCCTTATTCTTCAACTTAAATTAACCTGAACTTATACAGTTATATTCCCTAAGCGCCAGTTGCTTGATCGTATTGTCTTGACTGTCATCTAACTATGCATGCAGATCTCAGATTACACTCAGGAATTAGAGGACATGAAACATCTTACTAAGCAGGAGTTCATCGCCTCTTTACGAAGGTAGCTGATAGCATGCATTTCATTCACTTGTCGGCGTTTTCTTCTTTGTGGGCTGATTGTTTCTGACATAAAGTTCATGCTTATTTAGGAAAAGCAGTGGCTTCTCCAGAGGTGCATCCATTTACAGAGGTGTAACTAGGTCTGAACTTTGTCCTAGCTCATATGGTGTTCAGCTATCATTTTACATTACACTGATATTGGTCATATTCCGTTTACCTTATTTGGAACACACACTTATCTATTAATCTTGTCCTTCAATCCTTAGGCACCATCAACAAGGCCGTTGGCAAGCAAGGATAGGTCGAGTTGCAGGAAACAAAGATTTGTACCTCGGTACTTTTGGTAGGCACGCTTTCATGATAATCAATCAAATCCCTTGCAAAAAGTATCCATTTTTATATGAAACCTCCTTACATATATACTTTAACAGCTACTGAAGAGGAAGCTGCAGAGGCATATGACATTGCAGCCATAAAGTTCAGGGGTGTAAATGCAGTCACAAATTTCGAGATGAACAGGTATGACGTAGATGCCATACTCAACAGCAACCTCCCAATAGGAAGTGCAGCCAAGCGTTTGAAGTTAGCCACCGAAGCAAGCGAGAAAAAGCAAACACTAAGCCTTGACCAAGAACCACACTCGAACCATGCAAGAAGTGAAAACAATAACAGTAGCACCGTCAACTTTACTGCAATCCAGTCTGTCCCGTTTGATACTACAACAGCCTTCTTCCATCAGAACCTCCTGAACCATATTATTAGTTCAAATGAGTCAGGCTACGGGCTGCCATCAGATGTGTATGGGTCAAGCACGGTTGCTATGATGCCTACCGAGTTCTACATTTGGCCTAATCAATCTTACTAACCTGGGAGGCTGGGAATTGTAGGCCGGGGAACTAGTAAAGCTCAGTGCTAGTAATCGAAAAGAGGCTAATTTTGGTTCCTAGATGTCTCTTATATGGCTGGATTCCCTAATAGTTTTTTGCTGACCAATAGTTAACATGGGGCTTTGTTTTGATGGGATTTATTAGAAATTAGAAGGAAGGAGCATTGGAACATATCGGAAATTTTGGAATGTGTATAGCTTGATTTCAATGGCTGAATTATGATATTGACCTCAGTATGCGTATATGTTTAATGTTATTCCATGTTTTGCTTAAATTAATTTTTGCTGAGACGAAACAAGGTGATACTGGATAATGCAAACGAGATATAACATGAGACGATTTCTTTAAGGACCACATACTCAAACATTGCAAATATGAATAAAGTGTCATCACATAAACTCGAATATCGTCTCATACCTGAATTTGTTAAAAACAAAATTAGATTACGAACCGCATCCTCTAACTAGTTCATGGATTATACATTAGATGTGATACATTTGATAAAGTACTTTCTGAGTTTCATCATAAAGTTTTTGAGTTTTATTTTAAAGAAGATGTTTTTGAACTTAAAAAATTATGTAATTACTTTTTCACAAACACTTTACTTTTATATGTATTTTCCCTAAAATTGACCCTAAATGCTCTAAAAACTTGACAATGAATAAGAAATTTTCAATTAATGAAGTACTTTATTAATTACACTGCACGAAGTGGTTCTTTATCAATGATTATCAATTATATCAAGAACTTTGTGGCATATAAAATACATGACGCATCATTAACATATAGATGATCTGCTTCAAATTTTGAAGGCTTATTAGTGTACAATTTGACATGCTAAATGGAGGATTTCAATGAGTGAAATGCTCATGTGTTTGAATAGACTATCTGCTATCGAATGAGACAACTCTATTAGAGAGAACAAATGCTGAAACTATCAGAGAGTACAGATGAGGAACTAGGATAGCCGGAGTAGGGGACGGTGGTCGCCGGAAGGTGGGTGCCGTAGGTGAAGGGAGGGAGATGAAAAAAGAAATCAACTGTGTGATGGACGGAAAAAATGATAAGGGTAAAGTCGTAAAAAACGTACATAAAACAGTAAAATTCGTATGCGAAAAAGCACATTCCAAAAATTATAATATACGAAGTAACTTATAAATTTTAATTACTAAAAAAAAAATTAACTCAAAATCTCGAAAGGGTGGGAGGTAATATAATCCTAAATGAAATTATATCACCATTGATGTAGATGATATTATGTAGATTTATGATGTGAGATAGAGAGAATGAAATGAGAGAGAAGTAGCATAAAAATTTCAGAAATTATATTATCACAACTTGCTTTCAATGTAACATGAAGTAAAAATAGAGTAGTTAGCTTGCCACTTGTTGTAACTAACTTATAACAACTTCTACAACTAACTTGCTAACTAACTAGTTCCATATACCTGGATCAGGTAACTTTAATCCTAGCTTGCCAGATAAGGAACGATGCTCAAAGGCGCCCAAAGGCTTAGTCATGATATCAGCCAATTGCAGAGTGCTTTTAACGTGAGTAGTCTTTAAGAACCCCTCCTGCTGCTTATCTCTTACAAAATGGCAGTCAACATTCAAATGTTTCGTCCTCTCATGGAACACAGGATTGCGTGCAATGTGTTATGCAGCTGTGTTATCACAGTGCAAAGGTATGGGTAATGGAATATTAACCTGTAAGTCATGAAGAATATTTACCAACCAAACCAACTTAACAGAGGTGTAGGACATGCTGCGGTACTCTGCTTCAGCAGAACTCCTACTCACAGTCTGCTGCTTCTTTGTCTTCCAAGTGATAAGAGATGAACCAAGAAAGACACAGAATCCACTTAAGGACTTACAACTATAAGCACAAGATGCCCAGTCAGCATCACTGTAGGCCTGCAAATTTAATGCTGACGTGATGAATAAAACAAACCAGTATTGACAGTTCCTTTGAGATACCTGATGACATGTTGTGCAGCCGAGTAATGAGGTTCTCTTGGTTGGCTTAGAAATTGGCTGAGATGTTGAACACTGTACGAGATATCAGGCCTGGTCATGTTCAGATATAATAGCCTGCCAATGAGCCTTCTATATTTCTCAGGCTCTAGCATTAATTCCCCTTGATCAATTGACAGTTTAAGGCCTTTTTGCATTGGAAAACTGACTGGCTTGCAATCCTCAAGTCCAACATCTTTAATAATGTCCAATGTATATTTTCTTTGATTAATCATAATCCCATTAGGATTTCTTGCTACTTCTAGTCCTAGAAAATATCTCATGAGACCTATATCTTTGATAGTGAACTTGGAATGCAACTGATTTTTAGTGTTTGTAATATCATTCAGATCTTCACCTGTCACCAATACATCATCTACATAGAATAATACCACCAAGAACTTCTTAGTAAGAGGATGAATCCTAGTAAATAATGAATAATCATATCTTGACTGGATGAAACCAAGACTAAGAAGAAACTTTGTTAACTCAAGGTTCCACGGCCTTGAAGCCTGCTTAAGTCCATATAAAGACCTCTTTAACTTGCAGACTTGCCCTTTCTTTGCTCTTAAATATCCCAAAGGTGGCTTCATATACACTTCTTCTTCAAGATAACCATGAAGGAAATCATTGTTTATATCCAACTGATGAACACTCCATCCTCTAACAGCAACAACAACAACTAAAAGTGTTC
The DNA here is from genome assembly GCA_022085475.1 of Heliosperma pusillum. NCBI lineage: Eukaryota > Viridiplantae > Streptophyta > Magnoliopsida > Caryophyllales > Caryophyllaceae > Heliosperma > Heliosperma pusillum. Next base: position 21,752 of record JAIUZE010070763.1, on the reverse strand, counting down.
TTACAGTAACAAATTTTGCAACTGGTAGGTGATATATAACATATTTAGACCGATTCCCCTCGTCATTCTCTTCTATTTCGACCTTATTTAATGTGTTTTAGCGTCGGTTTTATTGCATTTTGGTTATTATTACGCTTTGCTTTCATATCATGAATTCCCGCCTCATTTTATAGGAAATGAAGAAAGAATGAGACAGGATGAGAAGCAAGAAACCGTCTCTATGCAAATAAGGAAAGGAAGAAGAAGAAAAAAAGAAATGAAGAAAGAAAGAAATGAAGAAAGAAAGAAAAGAAGAGGAGGAAGAGGAACACGGGTCTCAGCCGGTCAGGCCACCGGCAGCCGGCCAACCGGCTGAGCACCCAATATCACACGAAGAAAGGAAGAAAAGAAGAGGAGGAGCAGAGGGGCTCAGCCGGTCAAGCCCATTGGCAGCCGGCCAGCCGGCTGAGCACCCCAAATACCTCAAATCAAAGCTCAAAAATTGGAAGATAGCAGAGGGGCTCAGCCGGTCAAGCCCACCGGCAGCCGACATGACCGGCTAAGACCTATTTCACACGAAGAAAGTTGAAGTTTTGAGTCAGAGGGGCTCAGCCGGTCAAGCCCACCGGCAGCCGGCCAGCCGGCTGAGACCCCCACTCCGCATTTCCAACTTCCCTTCTCTTTTTGAACCCTAAATTCCACTAACCTATATATACCCCTCTCCTAATTCATTTTGGACACGCAACCCTAGACACAAAAACCCTAGATTTAGCTTTCAATAATCCTAATCATTACACTAATCCTTTGATAATTAGCACTAATTACTCTAGTTTTCTACTTAGTTATCTTTAGATCTAGTCTTTCTTTTAGCTAATTTTGAACAATTGGGTTGTAATTTGAAGACAAGAGGAGACTCTTATTTGATTATTAATCCAAGTTTGAATCTTTCTTACAAGTTTGGTACAATTTCTCATCTTTATTTCATTAATTGTCTTCTAATTACTTGTTCTTGTTTATTTACTTAGTTTTCATGTTGAATATGCCTTCTCTTGTTTATTTCATATCAAAGTATCCATCTTTAATGCTTTTCTTCATGAGTATGAGTGAGTAGTGTTAGACTAGGGTAAGATGAGGGATTTAATGTGAGTTTATGGGTCGATTATGGTAATTGGGTATAAAGATTAAGTCTTTTGGTAGTCTACTTGTTTTGTGCACACAAGGTGTTTGTTGAAATGCTTGAATGAGTAATTTGAGTCTTTCTCATGTTTTATTGCTAGTTTGAGCGAGAGCTTAGACTTGTATTGTTGTTGTGTGTGTGTTGGATGTTTAGGGGGAGGTTAGGGCGAGAACCCAATCGAATCTTAGACTAGGGCCCGTCTCGCATCGAGAGTTGGAGGCTTGCCCTTTAATCCGTCTTACACCGAGAGGTGGAGACATGTTTAGACTCGACTTTAGATTAGTCCCAACCCCACCATAATTGACCTATACTTGCATTAATGAACCCATCCACCCTAGTCCTTTTTAATTCTTGCTTTATATCGCATCTTTGCCTCTTTGTTAGTGTAGTTTATCGTTAATCCTCTTTAACTTGCTATTAGCTAGAACTAAACTAGAATTTGATTAAACCGCCTTAGAACCATAATTACCGTCCCTTGGGATACGACCCTTGCAATACCCAACAATAACTCGTTCGCTTGCGAGGTTAAGTAAAACTCCATCATGTTTTTGGCGCCGTTGCCGGGGACGGCGATATTGGATAAGATAGTTTAATTGATTTTAGGCTTAGTTCACCTTTATTTGTTTGATTTTCCATTTTGTCCTAGTGCATCTATTTGCATTAGGACCATTTGATTCTCTTTTGAGTGTATGAGCAGGTGTTTTATCGGTCCACTCTTTCCTCTCGACCGAGAGATAGAGAAAACTTTCCGGGCTAGAAGAAGACACACTCTTATTTCCTTAAGAGGATCCCCACCCATTCTTACCACCACAAATACTCCACCACCCACAATTGAGCCTTCAACTTCACAAACACCACCACCCACTTTACCACCCCTCACCATACCCACAAACATTCCAATAAACACATCACCCATAAATTCACCCACTTTTCCCCAAAATTCAAACAACACCCACTCACCAAATTCCCCAATTTCACCCATTTCACCAACAAACAACCCATTCAACCTAGAGATGGCGGACCAACCTATGGGCTACTACAATAGGTCGGACCCCGACCGGTCTTGCTCGGCCATCAACTACGGAGCCATTGCCCCCAACACATTCGAACTCCGTCATCATGTCATCTCATTCATTCAACAAGACATCTTTCACGGGTTGAAGAATGAAGATGCTCATGAGCACTTGGTAGGCTTTAAGGAGAAGGTGGGAACAATCAAGAGGAATGGGATCACCGAAGACCAAATCTTACTCATGTTATTTCCTTTCTCCTTGAAGAAAAATGCAAAGAAATGGTTAAATTCCCATGAACCGGGAACTTTCACCACTTGGGCTAGTCTCTCAAAAGCCTTCATCACCAAGTTCTACCCCCCCATCAAAAATCGCAAGAATACGACATGAGATACAAACTTTCAAACAAAAAGGATATGAGACATTGAGTGAAGCTTGGGAGAGGTTTCGAGATCTTCTAACCTCTTGCCCTCACCATGGTATCCCGAAGTGGTTGACTACTCAAATCTTTTTCCAAACTCTAGAACAAAGATTTCGAGACATGATAGTGGCGGCCTCCGGGGGAAATTTCGATAAAATGAACAATGCCGAAATCACGGAGATGATTCAAAACATCTCCGAGATGGAGAATAGATATGGTTCGAGGGAGAGCGAGGGTAGAGGTGAAGGGTCTAGTAGACTCGAGATGGAAACCAAACTCAAATTGGATGAACTCTCAAAGAAGTTTGATAACTTGGGTCTAGACAAGGGCAAAGGGCAAATCCACCAACTCTAAAGAGAAAGACCAAGTCAAGATAGGGTGTACTATGTTGAGCAACCAAGATCTCCACCAAGATCCTACTCCCAACAACCGATATGCGATACTTGTGGAGGTGTTGGTCACACATACGAAGTATGTCCTTCCTTCCCTCCCGATGATCAATTCCAACAAGAATGTTATGCAGTGGAAGGGAACCAACCTAGGTACTCCTATCAACGACAAGAGACTTTCTACAGAGCCTTCCCAAATCAAGACCCAAATCTCTCATATGGAGGGAAACCCTTGGATCCCAAGTACCAAGCCCCACAATACCAACCACCTCCCAAACCCGACCATTCAAGGTCTTACAACAACAACAACCAAGGCCAAAATTCCGACTCTAGGAGATTTTCACATCAAAGCAACCAATCCTATGTTCCCCCTCCGTTTAGAGAACAAAGAAACTCCAACAATCGTAACCAATACAACAACAACTTCCAACAACAACAAAATTTCCAACAACCTCAAAATTTCCAACAACCTCCACCTCCATGTGAACAATCCAACTCTTCGATTGAGGAAATGCTAAGGAGTATGGAAAATAAGGCAACACAACGTGAAGCAAATGCGGAGCAATAATTCAAACTCTTGAGATCCGACATTTCAAACGTCCAAGCACAACAAAGGAACTTTGATTCTTATTTGGCTAACCAAGGGCCTATCAACCTTCAAAAAGGAGAACAAATTCTCCCAATGCAAGGCTCTCACCCTAAGGATGGGCCACCACACCACCAACAAGCACATGTGGTTGCCTTGAGGAGTGGGAAAGAGTTAGAAGATCCATACAAAAATTATGAGCATGAGCCAAAAAGGAAGAGAGATGTGATGAAATGAGGAGTTGAGAGTCCACCTCTTTCACCAACAATTAGATGTGAGACTTCCAAGAAAGGGAAGGTTGATGAAAAAGTTGTGGATGATGAGAACTTTGTGTTAGAGGAAGTGATTCTTGAAGAAGTGGAAAACAAAGAGAAAGAGAAAGAACGCAAGAGAAGTGATGACTCTAAACAAGCCCCACCTCCCAACAAAGCCTACATCCCACCAATGCCATTTCCCCATAGAGAAAGAGCCAAGACCGAGGAGAAGAAATTTTCCAAGTTCTTAGAGATGTTGAAGAAGCTAGATGTTTCACTACCTTTCACCGAGGTAGTGACACAAATGCCCCTTTACACAAAATTTCTCAAGGATGTTCTCACCAAAAAGAGGGGTATTGGAAGTGATGGGATAGTAGCCTTAACCGAGGAACGTAGTGCGGTGTTGCTCAACTATATGCCAAAGAAGTTACAAGATCCGGGTAGCTTTTCAATTCCATGCATGGTAGGCAATGTGAATATTGAAAGAGCATTGTGTGACTTAGGTGCAAGTGTTAGCATCTTGCCACTTCCTATTGCTAAGAAACCCGGCTTACAAGACATGATTCCTACTTCCATGACATTGCAACTTGCCGATCGATCGGTCCAATACCCTAGGGGTGTAATAGAGGATGTACCGGTAAAGGTAGGGAATTTCTACATACCGGCAGACTTTGTGGTATTACATATTCCGGAGGATCAACAAACTCCAATAATACTTGGAAGACCCTTTATGGCAACCGGGGGAGTAATGATCGATGTGAAGAACGGACGACTCTCTTTCAATGTTGGAGGCAATGTAATTGAGTTTTCCTTGACGGGTATCTTGTCTAAGCCAATGTTCGAAAATGCTTATTCGGTGGATATTCTAGAAGATGTTATCCAAGATGCTAATGATCTATCTTCGGGGGAAGTTGATGATGAGGATTATGAAGCTATACCACCACTCCTTGATGAAAATGAGGGTAAGAACCCTCCAAAGGTAGACCTTAAACCCTTACCCCCTCCCTTGAATATGCTTATCTTGATGAGGAAAAGGCACTTCCGGTGATTGTCAATGCTAACCTAGACCTTGATCAAAAAGAAAAACTTTTAAAAGTCCTTAAGATCAACAAAAAGGCACTTGGGTATAGCATTGACGACCTTGTGGGTATCGATCCTAGAGTGTGTATGCATCGCATTGCACTAGAGGATGGATACACACCTTGTGCCCAACCTCAAAGGAGATTGAATGATACATTAAGGGAGGTTGTGAGGAAGGAAATTGATAAATTGCTTGAGACCGGAATCATATACTCCATCTCGGGAAGCGAATGGGTGAGCCCGGTTCACATCGTCCCTAAAAAGGGCGGTATAACTGTGGTAGAGAATGAGGGCGGTGAACTCATCTCCACCCGTCCGATCACGGGATGAAGAATGTGTATTGATTACCGTAAGTTAAACTCCGCCTCAATCAAAGATCATTTTCCTTTGCCCTTTATTGATCAAATGCTCGAGATATTGGCAAATCATGAATTTTTGCTTTCTTGACGGTTACTCCGGGTTTTTCCAAATTCCCATTCACCCGGATGACCAAGCAAAAACCACTTTCGCATGTCCTTATGGTGTCTTCGCATATCGGAGAATGCCATTTGGACTTTGCAATGCTCCCGGGACATTTCAAAGAGCCATGATGTCCATATTTTCTAAGTACATTGAGAAGTCTATGGAGGTGTTTATGGACGATTTTAGTGTCCATGGCACCTCATTTGATGATTGTTTGAAGAACCTCTCTCAAGTACTCCAAACTTGTATCCAATTTAACCCTGTGTTGAATTGAGAAAAATGCCATTTTATGGTACAAGAGGGAGTTGTTCTTGGTCATGTCATTTATAAAAAGGGGATCCAAGTGGACAAGGCAAAAGTTGAGGTGATTGAGAAACTTCCCCCACCCACAAATGTCAAGGGTGTGAGGAGTTTCTTAGGTCATGTGGGTTTTTATAGGCGTTTTATAAAAGATTTTGCAAAAATTGCCAAACCCCTAACCTCACTTCTTGTCAAAGACACTCCCTTCATATTTGATGATTTTTGCCATGAGATCTTTTGTAGGTTGAAACAAGCTTTGATATCGGCTCCAATCGTGCAACCTCCCAATTGGGACCTTCCTTTCGAGGTTATGTGCGATGCTAGTGACTTTGCCTTGGGCGCGGTTTTAGGCCAAAGGCACGAGAAGAAGCTTCATGTTATAGCCTATGTGAGCAAGACCTTGGACAATGCTCAATGCAACTACACCACCACGGAGAAAGAGATGTTGGTGGTGGTGTATGCATTTGAGAAATTTCGGCCTTATCTTCTTTGCTCTAAGGTGATTGTTTTCACCGACCACACCGCTATCAAGCACCTTATGGTGAAAAAGGAGGCCAAACCAAGATTGATTCGTTGGGTGTTACTTTTACAAGAATTCGATATGGTGATCAAGGATAAAGCGGGTGCCGAGAATGTTGTTGCGGACCACTTATCAAGATTAACCCAAGATGATAGAGGAGATGTAGAGGATGGAGTTTCCATTAATGAGTGGTTGCCCGATGAGACTTTATTAGCAATGCTCGCTACCGACCCTTGGTATGCGGACATTGCCAATTTCTTATGCTCTAATTTCATTCCGGGGGATTTCAACCACCAAGCTAGGAAGAAGCTTAGGTATGAGTCCAAGAGGTATGTGTGGGAGGACCCGTATCTTTATAGAAGATGTAATGATAGGATTTACCGGAGATGTGTCACACATGAGGAAGGACGAGCTATCCTACAAGCTTGTCATTCTACCACGTATGGAGGCCACCTATCTACCTCACGAACTCAAGCTCGGGTCCTTCATTGTGGGTTCTATTGACCATCTATATTCAAGGATGCTTATGCCTTTGTTCACTCTTGTGACTCTTGTCAAAGGAGAGGCAACATCAGAAGAAGAGACGAGATGCCCTTGAATAACATCTTGGAAGTTGAATTGTTTGATGTTTGGGGAGTGGATTTTATGGGACTGTTTCCTACCTCCTTTGGCAACCACTACATCTTGGTTGCGGTAGATTACGTGTCCAAGTGGGTAGAAGCTATTGCCTCTCCCATCAATGACTCAAAAGTGGTGACCAAGCTATTCAAAGATTATATTTTTCCAAGGTTCGGTGTCCCGAGAGCCGTGATTAGTGATGGAGGTTCTCATTTCATCAACCGCACCATCTATGATATGCTATACTAAAGAAGTATGGGGTTAGACACAAGGTCGCACTTGCCTATCATCCTCAAACAAATGGGCAAGTGGAGGTGTCCAACCGACAAATCAAAGCAATTCTAGAGAGTGTAGTGACAAAGTTTAGGAAAGAATGAAGGTCTTTGGGAAATCATGTCACTTACCCTTGGAGTTGGAGCATAGAGCTAGGTGGGCTTTGAAGGAGCTTAATTACAACATGGATCTCGCGGGTAATAAACGATTCTTGTAAATGAATGAGCTTGATGAACTTCGAATGGATGCCTATGAGAATGCAAAACTTTACAAGGAACGAACCAAGCAATGACACGATTCAAAGATCGTGAGGAAGGAAATCAATGTTGGAGACAAGGTCCTATTGTTCAACTCAAGATTCCAATTGTTCCCCGGAAAGTTGAGGTCTCGTTGGTCGGGACCCTTTAAAGTGGTAACCGTCTACCCATATGGCTCATATGAGTTGAAAAACAAAGCCGGTGAATGCTTTAAGGTCAATGGCCAATGGGTCAAATACTATTATGAAGGTCTACCGATTGAGGAGAAGAATGAAATGGATCTTGAAGACCCCCCTCTCTTGGGGGATGAGTAGTTCTTAAACCCAAAACTCGGGTTTGGTGGAGTCCCCAAACAACCACCACCTTTTTGTAAATATTGCATGCATTTTTGTTTAGAACTTAGTTACATTTGGATTTATCCTTCAACTTGTGCAACTTTGGATTCGGTGATGGGATCGTGTTGGTTTGTATGAAGTTTGTGTCGTGAGGAAAGTGGGACCCTCCTTTGCTTAGCCTTCGTCCCGACTAGGTGAGTCGGTTTGAAAGCAGAAAAATTGAATCTCGGGGCTAAGTAAGGAAGTCGGAAGTCGGAAGTCGATTTAGAGGAGAAATGTCGAAAACAAAGGAAATTATTGAAAACACGAAGAAATGGGCCTCAGCCGGGGGACCGGCAGCCGGTCTGCCTGACCGGCTGAGACCCTCTGCTCAATTTTTGGTCACTATTGTTATATCAAAGATGAAGGGGGGGTGCGAGCCGGTAGGCCGGCAGCCGGCTGTGACCACCCCATATGAAGAAAAAGTTGGAAAAGGGATGAGGAGAGACGTCCCAGCCGGTCGGCCGGCAGCCGGTCCGCCGGCTGGGACTCATATATCAAGGCGAATCTTTAACTTATTGAAGAGGAGAGAAGCTCCAGCCGGTAGGCCGGCAGCCGGTCCGCCGGCTGGGAGCAGTTAATGATGAAGAAAAAGTTGGAAAAGGGAGGATAAGGAAGTGTTAGCCGGTGCACCGGCAGCCGGACGGTCTCACCGGCTGAGGACTTTTGAAGTTGAGATTGAAAAAAACGTAAAAAAATCCTAAGGCAAGTGGGGTGAGCCGGTCACCCGGCATCCGGTCGGTATGACCGACTCAGACCCACTGACCGTGGTTTATACTCATTTTACCTCTTATTCTTCTTCCACTCTAATTCATTTCCTAAAATTACACATTCTCCCTCTAAAATTTTCTCCCACTAAAATCCTCCAAAAATCACCCAACTCCATACTCACCTTCATTACACTACCCACCTAATCTCAACCCTTAGCTTTCCTTTTCACCATGTCTGCGGCACGAAAAAGAGCGAGAAGTGGAGAGCTGGCGAATGCCCAAGCGGCTTTGGTGGCGGGAGCGGCCAACAACGCGAGTCCCGACCCCGACTTTCCGGGTCTCGAATTTGCCTCCGTACCCCAAAAAGGTAATTTCGTTTTGTTTAAAAAACGCCCCCTCCACAACACTCGTTTTATTCATCGCGCCTCTATGCGATCGCTAGGGTTAGATAAAATTACCTTTGATTTGTTTATCGGGGTGGGTATGAAGAGGATGTACGACATCCATGAGAAAAACTCCCCCCGCCTCACTTGGGAATTCTTGAGCTCCCTAAATGTTACCAAAGACCGAAACTCTAAGGTGGAATCCTTGCAATTCCGGCTTCTCAACCGGGATTATAACCTCTCCTTGAAAGAATTCGCTATACACTTTGACCTTGACCCGGCCCCCTCCCATAAACCACCTGAGGACTATGACTTGGGGAGGGTATGGAAGGCCATATCGGGAATAGATGAGGCGAGGGGGGTGAAGAGACCGGCCAATGCGGTTCACAATGCCGCCATCCGCATTTGGTATCGGTTTATGGGTTTTACTATTTTTGGGCGGGATGAGCCGCATAATTTCCAAACCCGTACCTTGAAATTCTAGGGTCTTACCTCTTCACCCGACCCCATGCATTCAAAGCTTGCATTGCTCACCATTTCGCCGTACATTTGGCCCGTCTTAGCAACTCACAGGCGGGTACCTCGGCGATAGTGGTGGGTGGCATCATCACCTACCTTGCCAAATGCCTCACTCGGGCTTTGCCCGGCGTTAACTTTCTCCCGGGGGATACTTACTTGACCTCCGACTACATTCAATACTCCTTGAAGTGGATCAAGAAAAACCCCCTTGATGATAAAAACTATTGGCAAGTCAAGGTAGGCGGGGTAGAGAAAAATTCGGTCCCGCTTCCCAATGCTCAAAAGATGAAAATCGTGAGGGATTCTCCTCACTTCCTTCTCGAAATTGAGGCGGAACCAGAACAAGAGCCCGACACAACCGAGGGCCCCCGAGTTTTTGGCCATGATCCACAACGGCCCACCACCTCCTCCCTTCAATACAACCAACCACCACCCTTCTTCCAAACCGGTACTCAATTTGGGGCCTTTCAACAAGGCCAAGGATCTACTAGCCAACCTCCACAACAATTCCCACTTTCCGACTCACTTGTTGAGTTCATGGCGAATGTGAACTTGGGCCTCCAAACGGCCGTCGAGGATCGGCAAGAGCTTCACCGGAAGATTGATCGGGTCTACTACGACCAATCGGTGGCTCAATTCCCTGTTTACGATGATTTCATGAGACGGGGATACAACCACCCATCCGGCCTTCACCCTCGCTTCTACCTTCCTCCCGATGGAGGTTATGCAACCCCAGACGGCTCCATAGCCTACGGTGACATTCGTGTCACCCAAGATTATTGGAGTGATACTATCTTTCCGCCCCCACCCACACATGACGAGGGCAATGCTGCCCATTGGTACGGGGCTCCTCCACAAACCTCGGGGGAGGTGTTCATCACGGGAGATGGGATGGTGGTGGGTGAAGACCCGACTATGAGTGGTGCCTTCCTTGGAGGACCCTCCATGCCCTTGAGCACGGGTGACGAAGAGGAAGGGAACACCGAGTCCGGTGGAGAGTACGAGTGAAGAAGGTTGGTGATGCTCCCATTCCAAAATCCAAAATGACAAGTATGATCCCTAAATCCAAATCCTTTCATGCATTTTACATTTCCGCATGCATTTAGTTACTTGTAATTTATTTTCGATTAGGACATCTAGTTGCATTCATTTAGGTTGCATTAGAATTTAATTATGTAATATATCGTCACATATAGGATTTGCATCCATGTAGGGTAGTTCACATGCCTTTCCTATTGTTGAGAGAGAGAAAAAAAAAACCAAAAACATGTTATTTATTCTTCAAAAAATCCTCAAAAAGAACAAAAACACGTTCATTTGATTTTCTCATTCTCCTCCTAGCACTTGGACATTGAGGACAATGTCCGGTTTAAGTGTGGGGAGGGAAATATCCATTTTTGTACATATTTGTAAATTTTGTATATGCGTGATGAAAAATCTCAAAGAAAATTTCAAAAAAATCGAAAAATCTTCAAAAAATCCAAAAATATTGCATTGTATATATTTGTTTTTGTATAACAAGTGATGTAGGCACACATGGAGCATTTGAAACAATAGGAGAATAGAAGACCGCTTGGTATACTCTTTCCAACTATTTTCTCCTTTTTTCCGCTTATTTTGATTAATATGGAGGAGAACGGGAAATTGTTGATGAGGATGTTCCTTGGGAACTTGATGTGTGTTGCTTATGTGCTGCTAGTTTAGAGAGTGTTGCATATCTATTTTATCGTTATTAGAAATTAGAATTGCATTCCGTCACATGTGAATAATTGTTTGTAGTTTTAATTTTGCCTTGCATCGAGTTTGTAAATATTTTGAACAAAATGTGGTCTAGAAAGGGAACATGATACCCCAATGATGAGATTGTCTTAACCGTGTCTTCCCCCTTCTAGTGGCTTGCACCTCTTTGACCTCCTTGTTAGACACCCGGGGAGTAGAGTTAACCCAAAGGCCATGGACCGCCTTGTGAGACCGAATAGACAGTAGGCTAGACCTAGACTTCGACAAAGCTACTTACTTGTGAGACCTAGAGCCTCCTTTAGACCAGTGCATTCATACCCGGTCTCCATAGGTTGTGAGTAGGCTCCTTGCGTGACATGTCACATCTTCACGCACAAGTGTGTCGTTCTTTCCTTAGGTCACGAGATGTATCCCTTTTTGTGTGCATAATTTGAAACAATTCGTTACTTATAATTAATTTTTTTTTTAACCTCACATTGCCATATTAGCCTACTTTCAACCCTTTAGATTAGGACCAAGTTTTGCATCCCCTTTGAGCCTTAGCCTTTCATTTGGCATTACTACAAATACCAACTACATCCCATAAACAACCTTCCTTGATCAAGAAAGTTGTCACTTTGTTTTTGGTGTTTTGAAAAGGGAAATTTGTGTCCTATTTAGTGAACTCGAGCTAAGTTCATTTGAGTTGAAATAATTGGTTTATATTTGGCTTTGATTTCGAATAAAGAGGTTTTATAAAAGCAAAAACAAAATACAAAAGAAGAAAAATGCAAAACAACAAAAATCACTCCATGCTTTTTTATTTCATGTTTTGCAAGAGAAAAAGTCAAGCAACACTCCTTATCCATCATTAAGCAAGTAGAAAAAGACGTTGCAAAACAAACGGGGATCTGATGTTTTTCCAAGTGAATCGTACTTCCAAGTTTGATATTTTCATTTGTTGTAATAAATTAGGAGAAATGGAATTTTGGACAATTTCTTGATTTGTAACTCCACATCTCCATAACGGTGCTTGCACCAACCCCGTTTCGACCCACTATCTATCCCCGCTACAACCCTTGTTTCACCTTATGTGCATTATTATCTTTACATCTCATATGCGACCATGTAGGAGAGGTCTACACATTAGATTTCGGGCATGTCTCACAAGTCGAGTAGTTGAGTGGTTTTGGTTACTTTTTGTCACAAAAATCACCCGTTCTTTAAATGAGTGACGAGTGAAAACCGTGAGGAAGTCGGTAGTCTAAGTTCTCTTAGTCATGGGTCGCATTTGGTTGAATCTCGAGTCGTGTCTTGTTGGCTTTATACGGTTGACTTTGCCTCCCTTTTGCCCGCCTTTGAATTCGTTTTATTGGCATTTGGGGGTCATACTCGGGTTGCTTGAGCCATGATTAGGGGGTTGACACCTCGTTGAGACTCTGAGACGGTATCTCCCGAACTAGACCTTTGGTTTTTGAAACGAAACCCAACCGCTTAGATGAGGAAAGTGGTTGTTCTTTTGATTGATGCATCTTTTATGTCGTCTATGTGCTTAATCTTGGATGCATCTAAATTTTTCCGCAAGCCCCCACTTGCCTTACAAGGAAGTACATACCTCATTGTATTTCGTTGTGAGTTGAAGGGACGGAGAAGGCCCGTTAATTACCTTTCATCGGATTTTAGTAGTTTAGTTTAGCTTAATTAAATAAGTGTCTTGTTTTGCTCACTTACTTACTCGGGGACGAGTAATGTTTAAGTATGGGGAGGTTTCATATATAACATATTTAGACCGATTCCCCTCTTCATTCTCTTCTATTTCGACCTTATTTAATGTGTTTTAGCGTCGGTTTTATTGCATTTTGGTTATTATTACGCTTTGCTTTCATATCTTGAATTCCCTCCTCATTTTATAATAAATGAAGAAAGAATGAGACGGGATGAGAAGCAAGAAACCGTCTCTATGCAAATAAGGAAAGGAAGAAGAAGAAAAAAAGAAATGAAGAAAGAAAAAAATGAAGAAAGGAAGAAAAGAAGAGGAGGAAGAGGAACACGGGTCTCAGCCGGTCAGGCCACCGGCAGCCGGCCAACCAGCTGAGCACCCAATATCACACGAAGAAAGGAAGAAAAGAAGAGGAGGAGCAGAGGGGCTCAGCCGGTCAAGCCCACCGGTAGCCGGCCAGCCGGCTGAGCACCCCAAATACCTCAAATTAAAGCTCAAAAATTGGAAGATAGTAGAGGCGCTCAGCCGGTCAAGCCCACCGGCAGCCGGCATGATCGGCTGAGACCTATTTCACACGAAGAAAGTTGAAGTTTTGAGTCAGAGGGGCTCAGCCGGTCAAGCTGAGACCCCCACTTCGCATTTCCAACTTCCCTTCTCTTTTTGAACCCTAAATTCCACCAACCTATATATACCCCTCTCCTAATTCATTTTGGACACACAACCCTAGACACAAAAACCCTAGATTTAGCTTTCAATATTCCTAATCATTACTCTAATCGTTTGATAATTAGCACTAATTACTCTAGTTTTCTACTTAGTTATCTTTAGATCTAGTCTTTCCTTTAGCTAGTTTTGAACAATTGGGTTGTAATTTGAAGACAAGAGGAGACTCTTATTTGATTATTAATCCAAGTTTCAATCTTTCTTACAAGTTTGGTACAATTTCTCATCTTCATTTCATTAATTGTCTTCTAATTACTTGTTCTTGTTTATTTACTTAGTTTTCATGTTGAATATGCCTTCTCTTGTTTATTTCATATCAAAGTATCCATCTTTAATGCTTTTCTTCATGAGTATGAGTGAGTAGTGTTAGACTAGGGTAAGATGGGGGATTTAATATGAGTTTATGGGTCGATTATGGTAATTGGGCATAAAGATTAAGTCTTTTGAGAGTCTACTTGTTTTGTGCACACAAGGTGTTTGTTGAAATGCTTGAATGAGTAATTTGATTATTTCTCATGTTTTATTGCTAGTTTGAGCGAGAGCTTAGACTTGTATTGTTGTTGTGTGTGTGTTGGATGTTTAGGGGGAGGTTAGGGCGAGAACCCAATCGAACCTTAGACTAGGGCCCGTCTCGCATCGAGAGTTGGAGGCTTGCCCTTTAATCCGTCTTACACCGAGAGGTGGAGACATGTTTAGACTCGCCTTTAGACTAGTCCCAACCCCCACCATAATTGACCTATACTTGCATTAATGAACCCATCCACCCTAGTCCCTTTTAATTCTTGCTTTATATCGCATCTTTGCCTCTTTGTTAGTGTAGTTTATCGTTAATCCTCTTCAACTTGCTATTAGCTAGAACTAAACTAGAATTTGATTAAACCGCCGTAGAACCATAATTACCGTCCCTTGGGATACGACCCTTGCAATACCCAACGATAACTCGTTCGCTTGCGAGGTTAAGTAAAACTCCATCAGTGAGAATGTAAACTGTTAAACCTAATTATCTTCATCCATGAGAAATTGTAACAAATTGATTGAATGAAATAGATTGAATAGAGAGAATTTGGAGAGATTTGAAGAATATGTTTCATTAAGTTAAAGTGTAAAGTATACATCTAATGGTTATATATAGTTAGTTGGTTAGTGTCTAACAAACTAAAGAGGACCCTTATGTACACGTCATCAATCCGTGTCAACAAGCACAACTAACACAACTAACTCACACCCCCCTTCAAGCTAGACAAGGAGTGATAGCCTGAAGTCCAAGCTTGCTGGCACTACTACAAAAACAGGCAATGACAACGGTTAAAAACCGTTGTAATATTAAAAAGCGGACGTTGTTAAAGCCTTCATTGTTAAAGGTTTTAACAACGGTTCCGATTTAATGAAAATACCGTTGTGAATAGTTTTAACAACGGTACAAAGTCGTTGTTATTACTAGATAACTGTTGTTAAAACGTGTGAATAATTATGGTGGGAAAGATACGAGAACGGTTCTCTTAAATGAAACCGTTGTTAAAGGTATGATTAGTTTTGGTGGGAAATATTATAACAACGCTATTGTTTTTCAAACCCGTTGTGAATATAGTTAATGACAACAGAGTATTTTAAACAAGCCGTTGTGGAAAGCTTTAATAACAACAGGTATATCAGAGTACACCGTTGTTAAAACGTGTGAATAGTTTTGGTGGGAAATATGTAACAACGGTCTGTTTACTAAAACCGTTGTTAAATGCATGATTAGTTTTGGTGGCGGAAAGATTATAACAACGCTTTAATTTTTCAAACCCGTTGTGACTATTGTTAATTACAACGGAGTATAATAAAGAAGCCGTTGTGGAAAGTTTTAATAACAACAAGTATTTTAGAATACACCGTTGTTAAAGGTATGATTAGTTTTGGTGGGAAATATGTTACAACACTTTTAATGAATTTTGAAAAACCGTTGTTATTATTTTTATTATTGTTTTTGAAAAAATTGTAATTTGTTCCCCTGCCAGTGAAAATTCTGCATAAATCAGCAGCAGTAGCAGCACGCATAAACCACTTTCAGAAGCAGCAAAATGATATATCTATATATAAATCAGAGCAATTCATGTACAGAGCAATTCATGTACAACAGCAGCAAAATGATATATACAACCAAAATGATCTCTTTCAGAGCAATTCATACTTACAACTTGCTCTAATGACTTCTACAAATTAAAGTTCCCTATCTGCTTCCAAAATAATCTAAGTTTCATTTATTCTTTCTTAACATAATGTTCAAGGAGGTATTTGCCCCCACAAGTCCCTTACCTCGTCTATATTGTGCTTAGTGTACTCAGGGACATGTGGCGTGTTGATTGAATACTGCGGATAAAACAAATAAAAGACATCGATCAGTAGGGTAACAACAGTATAGGCATATCATACATAATTAGCAACATCGATCATATATATATAGCAGAAAAGATATCAGCTCTAATGAAAAAAAGTAAATAATAGCTACATTAAACTACTAACTCTTTCTGGAATGCTGATATATCTTCGCCTAATAATCTCCAACATGAAACGACAAACGTAGTATCCACATTGTATGCTATCCGGCTGTTTAGGGACCTATTATTACATAATAAACGAAGAGACGAGAAGGCAATTACCAATTAGTTTAATGCGTAATTAAAAAAGACAGATGTATATGCGTAATTAGTTTAATGCACTTAATTATTAAGGTATTGTATTTGCGCGTACGTACCCCTGTTATCGTAATAAAAGTAGGGCCATCATCAGAATCTTCCGTCGGTTGATCGTCGTTTGGTCTTTTCTTCTCAAAGGCCCTTTAAAAAAGGAAAGAGGCCAAAAGTCACATAAGCTTACTTAATAATAATAAATGAAACTTAATATTATGTGCCAAATCATCAGTATTATAAACTTACTTTCTAATCATCTTCTTAAAGGTCTCGGATGGTTGTTTATGCAAAGAGTCCAACCAAAATACTTTCTTCTTGGTCGGATTGATCGCTGCTAGCACCCAATGTCTCCTAGATCGAGAGACACATCATTATTAACAAGCACAACATGCATCATAACCAAACATATAAAAATGCAATTGTATTTGGAATCGTAATATTAATTATATATTACCCGACTTCATTATAAGGGGCAAGAATGAGCTTATTGTTTTTCGCCAATTCCGCAGCAATATAATCTATACGTTCTTCATACGAAAACATCCCGATATGCATAGATAAAACATTTGGGCACAGGAATCCGTATTGAGCAAGTGGATTATTGGTCTCGGGGATCACAACCGAGTTCAAGTACCTACATGACGGTTTTAATTCCGATATTAAAAACACTATATCTTAGTCAGAATATTAGAATACTGCATGATTTAATTTATTAAGAAACTTACTTCATCCAAACATATAGGTGTTGGACATCAATCTCGTCAAGGCCACCCCAAATGGCTAGCATTTCCCAATCCAACATTGCTTGACGTTCTACCCCTACAATATCATGCTCGAGCGGAATAATTATTAATTGCTCGCTTGCTATGCGTCTCCCAGCCTCCTTATAAAGGTCCAGCATCGTCACCGTTCGTACTTTTTCCATGTAAACGTTCCCATCATATTTAGTACGGGATAGACTCCTGACCTCTTTCAGCTTGGGGAAATGATGCGGTGTGCTACCTTTCACAACCTACATGTGGCTAACTAAATTAAGTTGCTCTTTCAATGATGAGGCGATAGTAGAACTTAAAATATAAAGAGAGTTGATTAAATACCTCATCAAGTTGTTGTATTGACGAGGTAGTAGAAAGATTATTGTCTATCGAGTTAGACTTATCCATGTTTTTTGTTACCTACAAAACAAAAATATAACATATAAATTTCACTATTTATGAAGGTGATGAACAAAGACAAAAGGCTGGTTAAATTAGATGTATTTTTCTAACCCCGGCTACATTCTGTTGAATTTTTTGATCACGAGCCAGGAAAATGTGGTTACTAGGCCATTGGACAAAACAGTGAACCGCATCTGCCAGAATTAGAAGGTCGTCACGGACTGGGACGGGCAGTTTACGGGTTTCACAGCCCTTCGCGACTAGCGCTATCTCCACTTTTGCATGATTCGGCAAGAGTGGTACGCCATGAACCAAGATGGTTTCCGCTGAGTCATTGGGCTTTGGGTATATGATGAAACCCCGGGCAACACGAACCACATCCTCGGATGAAGGGTCGGTGAGAAGAACTACCCGCTTTTTTTTGGCCTGAAGAATACACATTATTTACTAAATACCAAAATATAATAGATATCATAAATGATCTATATTGAGTATATAATGTAAAGTTAGTTACAAGTATTTATTGTTGGTGGGTAGGCTATTATACTTGAACATGTCCAGACCAGATATTTCATATGCAGTACAACATCTCAGCCAATTTCTAAGACAGCCTAGGGTACCTCATTTGAATGCTGGCCTACATGTCATCAAATATTTGAAGGGTACTATAAATAGACTGTCACTTTGTGATTTAGCACTGACAGCATATACTGATTATATTTCTCTCAACCCCGTGTTCCATGAGAGAACCAAACACTTGAGTATAGACTGTCACTTTGTGCGTGATAAGCAACACAAGGGTTTTTGAAAACTCAGCATGTTCTCTCTAGTATTCTTATGATCTAAACCTCTTCTTATATCATCTTCATACTAACTTCTTATATTCTACATACCTCATTATTGTCACCCGTCTTCTCAGCCGGCTCCTCAAGTTGCGTCCCCTTTTCAGAGTTATTTACCTTATAAAATTAATTAACCAATCAAAGGCATGGCTGCTGGAAAGAACAAATGCAGAGGTTCAAAATGGTTAAGTCGTATTTACCTTATCGGCTTGATGAGGTATCAAAACCTCAGCAGCATTAGGTACCTCACCCGTCTCCTCAAGTTGCGTCCCCTCTTCAGACTCATTTACCTAATAAAATAAACCAATCAAAGGCATGGCTGCTGGAAAGAACAAATGCAGAAAAAAAAGAAGAAGTCATATTTACCTTATCGGCTTGAGGTATTAAAACCTCGGCAGCAGTAGGTACCTCACCCATCTTCTCAGCCATCTCCTCATGTATTGGCAAGGTAGTAGTGTCTGCCTCTTGACCAATCTGTTGCACTACCTCACCCTTTTTAATGACATCCTCCATCATCTTCAATTCTTCTGCGGAAGGCTTGCCTCCAGAATTCATCTTCAGTATCACGGAGGCCAATAACTGAACCTGCACGCCCAAAATGTAGAATCAGCATTTTGTTAAAACAATAACATGTGAATTTTAAAGGACAATAACAAATGGTACCATGTCAGCCTTCCCCTTATTTTTCTTCTTCTTGTTCGAGCTAGTTGTCCCATAATATTTCGTGACTCCGACATGTAATGGGACGCCCCTCAATCGACCTGGATGCTCGGGACGGCCGATCGCTCTAGCAAGAACGTCGTCACGACCACTCGGAGTGAAATTCCCTTCCGCAACCTCCTTCAGAACATTCTCCTATAATATATTAAATAAACTTAATTTAATTTTTGTTACTAAAATAAATAGATAGTTAGACATACAAGAATTGAACAATAAAGTTATTAAAAACCCGTCTTAATAAACATAATACTTACTATGTTGGCCAAGACTTCCTGATCATATTCGTTACATGTTCGGGATCCTTTAGGCGTGTGCCCTTCTTTATAAGTTACGTGCCGATTCAAGGCGGTCACACCTTTTGACACCTACACGTTAACTCAAAAATAATATATGTATACATGTATATCAAGTCCAAGTATGATTAAAAAAATCTAATATATAGATGCTACTTACGGGATTTTCTTCTATCAATCTGTAACCGCCTCGAGAACCATAATATACCCCCCGCTTCTGTGAGATGTTAGCACGATTTCTGGCGCTAACGCTCTTCAAATCATATAAAATCGCAAGTAGATGAGACAATTAGAAAATTATAGATACAAGTAGAGTTTTAGAAAAAGGTAACCTGAAACTTTTAGAAAAATGTAACCTTAAGTAGAGTTTTACAAAAATGTAAACATATGACATGGATACTTAACCTGAAACTTTTCAGTAGCTCGTTTCGCCTTATAATTATCCCATTGTTGCTGAGTGATGTTGGGGTACTGTGTCGGTGGGCTCTTATGCATCTGCCCCGTCTCCTTGTCGACATACAAGTGTAATTTGGCAAGGTCACACCTCCACTGCCTTAAGACTGCCGCTGCCTTACGTAATAGATACTTATCATGGCAGTCAGGAATATCGAAAGCTTCCTGCATCATCATCATATATACTAATAAGCGGCTGTCTAATATCATCAATTTATACGAACCTTTATACGGCTTCCTGCCTTATGTAATAGTAACTTATGCAAAATAAAATGGTGTTTAGCTAAAGATATTATAATACCTTTATACGTTTCAAGAGTAAGTTCTGCAATGAAGGATTTATATTCCTGAAATCATCTAAATCTATAGGCACAAACTGTTTGGTTGTAACTCCAATCCAAGTGGCTAAATGGCTAGCATTTGGACAAGTAGGAACACCTTTCACACTCCATTTTATTTCCATCGGCGTTTTTGCCGCTATAGCTGCAAGGGCTGCAGAGCACTTCGAAGCACCCCTCTCACCAGGCTTATCCCCTTATCATTGTTTTCTACTCTTTTCCGTTTTTCACCCATGATAATCCTAAGACACTAAGACCTTCACAATAAATGAAATAGTAACGGAACAGAGTCATGCATACAGCGATTCTAAAACCCTAAGACCTTGAAATGAATGAAATAGTAACTGAACAAATAAAGAGTCATGCAGAGATTCTAAAACTCTAAAAACTTAGAAAGGAATGAAAATAGATGATAAAGAGAACGATAAATAGAAAATGAAAACAAAAAGATGAACTTCAATCTTAAAACCCTAAAGACGAAACACAAAAATTACCTGATAAAGAAAATGAGAACAGGGTGATGATAAAGAGAACGAGCAGGATGATGATCAAGAGAACGAGGAGGATGATGATGATAATAAACAAAAAGATTTGTGTTGTAAACGAGGATGATTGTAAACGAGGATGATGATGATGATAATGTACGTGTGTTTAATTTACTCTATAAAATTGTAAATTATTTTTTATTAAGAGAAACTAAAGGGTTTCTTACCATAATATTTGAGAAACTATTGACAACGGTTATCCTACAAACCACCGTTGTTATAGAGTAATGACAACGGTTAAAGCACACTCGTTGTATAAAGTAATAACACTAAGACAACGGTTTATTTAATATGACCCGTTGTTGAAAGTAATAACAACGGTGGTATTATAAAGAACCGTTTTTATAGATGATGTATATTTTTTTTTAATTTTTCAGATACGCGCGCGCGGGATTAAAATTTGAGGCACGAAAATAAATTCATTAATTCCGTTTAATTTATTTAACTTTGCTCTAAATTTAATTTAATTTATTTTACTTTGCTCTAAATTTTTATATTATAGGAGTAAGTTACGTTTAATTATTAGCTCGGATCGGGTTTGGCCTGGGAATCAATTCCGATCGTCGGGTTAGATTCGGCGGGTTTGTAATTAATAACTTTATCGATCGGGTTATTATTATTAGTTTGGGTCGGGGAGCGAGGGTCCTTTCGGCTTCGTGTCTGTTTCGGGAATGTTTATAATTGGGCGGGTCGTCGATAATTTCCGGGTCAAGCGGATGTGGTATATATATATCGAGTCTAGTGATTCTCGAATCGGGTCATTTTCTTTTTAATTAAGGACCTGGTTATTATAATCATGCATCACTAGCTAACCTGAAACTGATCGGGTGGCCAGTTACGGATCGGGCAATCCACTATCTAGAGCTAGTAGCTACGTACTTCGGGTCGATCGCTTTTGGGTCGGGGGCACGTGTCATTAACCTCGTATATATGTACTACTTTGCAATAATATTGATGATAATATTGATGATATATATATATATAATAATTAATGATGATGACTTCCGGATCATTAACCTCGTACTACATTGCAATAATAACAGATTCATCAATGCACATGCAAGTATTATATATACACGTCAATGTTTCCCAAATTAAATAATGATATATATATATATATATATATATGGGGTCGATCGACTTCGTTCAAGTACGCTAAAAGGGACGGATATATTGACGATGCATATATATATATGCTCAAATTAATTAAAAAGGACGGTTTATTGCTTTTTTACCACCTATATATAATATATATATT
>JAIUZE010070762.1:0-66612 GCA_022085475.1 Heliosperma pusillum | reverse complement strand
AGGAGGTGAGTGGTGCAAGGAGGGCGGCTGGAGGAGGCGTGAGAAGAGGGTGGCTGGAGGAGGTGGGCGGCGGCGTCGTGTGGATGGCGGCCGGTGGAGGTGGCGGCTGCCGAGGTGGAGGCCGGTGGAGGATTTTTTTAGATCTAGGGTTTTTATTTTTTGTTTTGTTTTGGTGGTTGGTTTGAATTTAGAGAAAATAGAGGATGATGTTTTAGAGAGAAGGGAGAGTGTTTTGTTAGAGAGAAGGAGAGAGTGTTTTGAATGAATGAATTGTGTGGGAATTGAATTAGAGGGAGGAATGTATTAGTGGTTTAATTAGGGTGGTAGTGAGAGAAATGCATTAAACACCTCATTAATGACCATTTTCTTATTTTCATCTCAACCATTTATTTCCAAGATCTAATGGTCTACAAGAGGACTCATGGACTCAAGGAAATAAGGTGGACTCATTTGATCCTTTCTCTATATTCTATATATATATATATATATATATATATATATATATATATATATATATATATATATATATATATATATATATAGGATCGTGTGAGTCCACCCTATCTTTTTGAGTCCGTGAGTCCAGGATACAATATCACAAGTTATACTAAGCAGTATCACGGGTTATACTGTACAATATCACACCACTGAACATTAATTTCGCCCACTATTACTAACTTTCTTTTCTCATACTTTTTGCACACCAATTGATTCCGGTATCGAAGGTCCGACAAACACCATCATTCTCTCGCCCTTGCATGCCGGAAAGTCATTATTATCGGCGTTTCATCGGAGTTCATTGTATATAGCTTCTTTTATCCTATTTCTTCTCTACTTAGCATATTTGCCTCCCGCATTCTTCTTCATAACCAACAACAAGACCCCTAGTTTAGCAATGACAATTAAATTTTTTATTGTGATTGGTGGTGGTGTAAGCTCCGAGTAGAAGTAATGTGTACGGGTGGAGGAATATGGAGATTGGAAATAAAACATTGGATAAATAATGGGTGATGGAAATGGTGGATAAATGTTTGTTTGTGTCATCTATATGCTTGGATTGTCATCGGTATTGGTGGGTGGATAGTGGTCGTCAACGGCGAGTAATATGTCATAAAATATTTTTAACCCTTTTGTGTTGTTTTTTTCGTGATATTGTTTAATATAACCATTGATATTGTTTTGTATATTTTGTGATATTGTATAGCTGGACTCACGGACTCAAATATTTAGGTAGACTCACCGGATCTTACCTCTATATATATATATATACACGTATATTTTTTTCTTTTTAAATCCCAGTGTTGCAAGGTGATTAATAATAAATTTAGAAAAAAATGAATAGCTACCCATTGACACTCAAATTTGATCGCCGCCCAGGTTATACACATCATAGTCCCATAAATCATTTAAAATTAAATAATGGTCATGGGTATAAGTCCCATGAAATCAATTTTAAGTTAGCCCATTTAGTATATAGTCCTTGGAAAACTCCGTTAAGCTAAACAAAATCCGTTATTATCATGTAAAACGATCTATTCATACAAATATTATGACCCAATCATGTAAAAAGTAAGTTAATGAATAAATAGTTTTACAAATATTTGTATAGCATAATCTTGGACAAAGGAGGTATAACTTTAACTTTGATTAATCAATATTATGATCATTAGAAGTGAAATACATCTTGCATCTATTTTACTAAGAAATAAGTTGGAAGAGTATACTTCAAGAGTTTAAGATGCATAAGATGCTGAATATTAGGAGTTCTCTATGTAAATTTTCATTTCAGGTAGCTTATTTGGGAAAATGAGCTATTTGTCAAGCACATGTAAATAAAAAAGTTTCCTGAAATTTTTGTCAAAAAATCTAAAAAACTATTTCAGTCAAAATAGGTGCTTTATCAAACATAGCCTTAGTTTAGTTAAATATAAAATTACCTGATTCCATTTGAAATTTGATTGTAATTTGAATAAATTAGGTTATAATTCTCATCTATTACGAAATAAGGTAAATATTTGCATGTTTATTGACTATATTGCCCCAATATACCAAAATGTAGGTGAAGTGACTACATCTTTTTACACAAATTCTCGAATAAGATACTCCTTATTTAAGAAAAAATATTTATTTTTTGCTATCAATGAAAAGTAACTCACTCCATCCATTCAAAAAAAAACTCACTCCTTATCTAAGTATACCGTTTTATACATTATACGACCGTCTTATCTAATAACGACTGATCTTTTCAATCTGGAATAAACCACTTGCGTTAATGACTAAATTAGACTATTCATAATATTCTCTAATAATATATTTTCCTAATCATATCGACTAAGTCTTGCTTGTGACGGGGCGACCCGTCGCAAGCTTGCGACGGGTCAAATCCCCCCACAAAGAGCAAGTGCCAAGGCAAGTGGGGTGATCCATTTGCCACCCACTTGCCTTGCCACTTGCTCTTTGTAAGGGGAATTTGACCCTTCGTAAATTTGCGACAGGTCGCCCCTTCACAAATGAGAATTTGTGAATCATATCTTTAATAATAAGATACTCCTACTATATTTCTACGATAAGTCTTGCTTGTGACGGGGAGACCCGTCGCAAGCTTGCAACGGGTCAAATCCCCCTCACAAAGAGCAAGTGTCAAGGCAAGTGGGGGGCTCCATTTTCACCCCACTTCCCCCCCACTTATTCTTTGTGAGGGGGATTTGACCCGTCGCAAGCTTGCGACTGGTCGATCCGTCACAAATGAGAATTTGTGATATTTCTAATGGTAATTTCATGGGTAGAAAATGTGACATGTTATACTATGTTGGTATGTCATATGTGTTACTCATGTACTCTAGTCTCTAGGGCAATACACCAATATCCGACCTTTTATAGTTCGTACTAGGCCAGAGCATGGATATCCGATACGAACACCAGTTTTGGATCGGATATTCGATCCGAAAATTCAAATTTTTACTACCGTTATCCGATCCGAAACCCTTCGGATATCCTATTTTAATATCCGAAAAAATCGGATCGGATATCCATATATCCGATATCCTATCCGATTTCACAAGACAATTTTTTCACTATGTCTATTTATCTCAGAAATTCTCTGGTTCTTTATCAAAATTATTTTTAAGAAATTACCTACTACAGATAATAATTTTACATCTCAATTCTATCCGTAAATCGAACTATATTAACTCCTCGATTTAGTAAAATTAGAATAAACCCAGATCTGTCAAGTGTCAAGACAACATTATTGAAAATTAGACTACCCCTTTGTCCATTATCGTCGAATCTGTTGAATTAAAACCATTTCCGCCTCTAAAATCAGGGAAAAAAAAGAAGAACAAATGGAGCTGAAATAAAGCTTACAATATAAGAGCTAATGAATGTAGGAGATACGTCATGATCAACATAAAATATGCATGTTGATTAGAGATATTTGTGTTAAAAAAAAACAAGAAGATGAGATTAATGGGGTTGACTATTAGTAAGGAGGATGATGCTTCATTTAGAATTTAAAGATGGGGGGTAAGTGTTTTTTTGAGTGACGAAGTGAGAGTAGGAGAGTAGGTTAGTTGCACATGGCCGCTCAAATCTAGGGTTAACTAGTATTAAACCCGTGCAAATTGCACGGGTATGCTATTTCAAATTTTGTTATTATAAACAAAAGTAAAATATTCAAGATTAAGTTTGATATTGGTTAACTATCTTTTTTATAAATTAATTATTTTTATATATAATATTTTAAAATAAAGCAACAGTAACAATTTTAATTGCAAATATAAATAGTTAAGTTATAAGAGTCATACTTATGATTTAAGATTTAAATCATAAACTACATTTTCAATTAGCTTAAATAATACATTAAGTTACGTCCATTGGTCGAGTAGTTGTAGTATGATATGTCCTCTTATTAGCTAAATTAAAACTTCTACTTTGATTTGTTACTTGAGCGGCTTCAAACAACTCAACTTATATATAAGATGAAACAACATTATAAGGATGAAAATTAAAACAAAATTAATGAAATGACACAAATTTGAATAATCTATCTTGGACTCGTGCAGATTGTTAAACCCAATTTTCATTTAGTCAACATATTCACGGGACCCGTGCATGTTAGAATTCATATTTTGATCTATTTATCATTTAGTACAGATTATTATTTAGTGAAAAGTTCCCGAAGAAAATTTGGACCCATGCACATTTTTACGACGATTTAGTCAAAATGTTAAATATTCAAATCCTTGATATTATTATATAATAGTACGTACTATATATATATATATATATACTATAATTCTATTTCTAATTTTCTCCTACTTCTCAATAAGTCTTAAGCTTAAGACGACACTATCCGTCTTAAGCGTAAGACAGTCAAGTATATACTGCATAGGAAAGAAACAATATATTTGTCTATATATATACACAATTAGTATGTTACTTGACCCGTCCTAAACTCAAAGCAGATAGTGTCATCTTAATTTGTTATTAAAAAAAAAAGATGTCTAAATCGTATACTTCGTGTCAATTATTTGTTTGTCTTTGACTAAAATACATCTCATGAAAATTACAAACAGAAATTCTCATTTTAAGACGAACACTATCTGTCTTAAACTTAAGAAGGATCAAATACATACAAAATCATCCCACTTGTTGTCTAGAAAATACCAATTTTTTTTGTCTTTATTACCTTCATTTGATAGTATTTGACCCATCTTAAGGTTAAGACGAATTATGTCTTTCTTAAGCAAAATTTTCTAAAATATAAAAACTAACAAATAAATGGAAGCATACTAAACTACACTTACATTTAGAATCGTTTGTATAAAGGCATTTAATATTTTTTTTTCCAAAGGTACCGAATATTTACGGTAAGTGTGTCAAGTAGTACCAAATGCACTTGGACTTGTCAAACAAATATGCTAGACCCGTAGACCGTTAAGTTATGCAGAAAGTGGGTTGAGCAATTTGTAAATTAAAAACAATGCAAATTCTCATTGAAGGCGGGTATTATCCGTCATAAGCTGAAGACGGATAATGGACTTCTGACAATTATCAAGTCGGAGAGCAAATGGGGGGATCCATTTGCCTTCCACTTGCCTCTTCCACTTGCATATTGTGAGAATGACACTATTCGTCTTTAGTTTGTGACGGATAATACCCGTCTGTAAAAACAAAACCTTCGTTTACCCCATTCCACACCACCTCACACTTAGATGTTTTCTATCCCCCTATTTTACGCCTTTATTTGAGAAGCGCAGTCAATGTAACTCTTTCAAACCCATTTTTTTCGGATTAAAATCATCCTTATTGGAACAATTTTTATGCATTACGTGATAAATACATCATTCAATTTATAAGGTTTGATAATGTAAAGTTTGTTTTTATTAATTTTTATAGTTTCATACTTTTTTTAAACCGAGTTTTTTTATAATTTAATTTCTTAAGAGTTTTATACTTTTATACATGCATTTGATTTTACGACTCATATTTATTATTTAATATATACTTGAACTATGTTTCTTCTCATATTTTAGGCGCTAAACTAATATTTATTTATGTAAAACTTTGCTCTTTGAGATTTATGTTCATCATTTTTTTTTTGAAATATAATAATTATTATAATATCCGTTACTGTAACATACATTTCAAAAAAATTATGTATTTCTATTATTTAAGTGTTGATAATTTTGTACAGTCTTAGTTATTATATAGTATAAATACAATGTTTATCATTTTGATTTTATTTTGTCCCACCGATATTTCTTTTTGATTTTGTTTGAATCATATTGATGAAAAAACTTTATTATTAATCCTATTGTTAATATTTTTCACTTGATTATTTATTGTTGAAGTTTTTTTTATAGATATTGCAGGTAAATAACTTATGCGTATTTAATTGATGTAATTCATATGGGTGAGGTATTCTCTAAGCAATTAATTAGTTCCAATGCATAAGTGGTCCCTTAAATATTCCTACTTTTAAGGAGGCTTTGACAAATAAGCAATGTGGTTGTTGCTTTGTTAAGTAAGGATGAAATTTTTGGGGTATATGTAAGGTAGAGAATGTTATGTTATGGGCCAATGTACTTAAGCAAGTGAATTCGTGGTTTTGAAGGCCCAAAAGTAATAGGTAATTTTCAACTTTTCTTGGGAAAAAGTTTAAAAAGTACGTTTTGGATCGGATTCGAATATTCGAAATTTTTTAAAATGGTATCCGTAATCTGATCTGTATCCGAAAGTTTCAGATCGAATATCGGATCCGAATGGCATTTTCGGATCGGGTATCCATTTTTTCGAATCGGATATCGGATCAGTTCGGATAATCGGATTTTTTGTTCAGCCCTAGTTCGTACAACTCAAATTATGCTCTAACGGCCGAATCACAATGCTGCATGGCCATTGGCCAGCACTATACAAATAAGACAAAACCCTATTTACTGACTAGCTGCAACACTTTTCTTAATTTTTGTATTTTGTTGTATTTCATTTTAAGTAATTAGCCAGCAATACTTTAGTATCTATGAATTTCAATTCATCCAAATTAAGTTACCTTACAGGCTCACATGCATTTGAGTTTTTGTAAAAGATGTTCATTGACCATTTACAACTGTGTTATACATTGGTAGAGGTGAGTGTGATTCTACAAAATCTTCTGTTTTGACGAGCCTATACAATGTAAAACCAAAAGCCAAAGCAAAATACACTACAAAACAAAAGACTCATAGCGACAGACGATTCCGTCGCAAATACGCTTAATTCCGTCGCAAAAAGGCATTTGCGACGGAATTTCCGTCACAAATACTGCGTCGCATATTTTCGTCGCAAAAGGTACATTCTGCAACGGAAATTCCGTCGCAAATTTTTGCGACGGAAATTTGCGACGGAAAAGTCTATTTTTAAATTTTTTTTTTTTTTTTTTGCTTACATTTTATCATTTCGCGCGTTTTTATTTTACCGCATGTTTTTCCGCGTCAATTCATAAGTCACATATTCAATGTAAGAAGTGAAGGAACCTATATAAACATAAGAAATGTGCTGTTTTTTTTCCGATGTGGTATGGGTTTGCGACGGAATTTCCGTCGCAAATACATTAATCCGTCGCAAATATATTTTCCCGCGCGAGCCAAAAATTGAGCGCTAAAAAAATTCATTTGCGACGGAAATTCCGTAGCAAAATGACTGCTTGCGACAGAATGCAATCCGTCGCAAACAATCCGTCGCAAAAAACCAAAAAATCCGTCGCAAAGTCTATTTTCTGACGGATTTGAATTTCGTCGCAACGAATCCGTCGCAAAATGACTATTTTGTTGTAGTGATAATTACGTAGCTCATTAGGACTTTAATACAACAGGATCGCCTTATAGTGTGAAACCGTCTTACATTAATTACATAATATTAATGTTGATACGAAATATTGCGGAAGCGATTTGAAAGAATAAAGAACAATAACAAAATAAGGGCTATTTGCTTTGAAATCCGTCAAGATATCAAAACAATGGGATATTTGCTCAAACTAGACCTATAATTCGAACAATGATGAACTATAATCAAGACCTAATGATTATATTTCGGGTTAATGTTTGAAAACGCGTCAAACAATAACAAGGAACTGGTTGAAACTCGACAATCAAAGGATTTTCTTTTTGTCATTATCTTGTGGTGTCAAAACAAAATAAACTAGATTGACTATATATAGCCATACAATAGAGCAAAATGGAAAGCTAAAAGACAGCTAGTAAAACTAATTATTATGTCACATAATGATAGACATAAAGACTAACTATTATGTAATTAATCAAAACATTAAGACTATATATGAATAAGAAGCTAATCTTATTCCAAGCCATTAGTTCAACAAAATATTCTCCTAAGCAGACGTACTGAATTCGCATCATACTCCCTTTCTTTGAAAAGAATCGACCCGATTCTTGAAATCATGTAATCCACCGGGATCGATCACGAATGTCTCAATATTTCTGCACCTATTTTTGTACATTAACATTCTCCTCGTAGGTGCTTTCAGACGAGAACAAATCCGACACGTCTTACTTTTTTTTTTCCTTTTTTCGGATGAACTGTACCTACGAGAACAGTTTTTTTTTTTTTTTTCGACTTCCACGCCTTAAATAACAAGTTACTCTAGAAGGTGCTCTAGAGATCAAAACCGATTAACCCTCGAACTACCTCGCCTGAGTTTAACCATTGAATTCCAATCGCAATCAAAATTTCAACACTTGAATTTGATGCGCCTAGGATCGACTTGAATTTAAGGAAATCAAGAGCCTAAGCTTTGATACCATATGATACGATTTTGGCAGGATGGAAGTAAGTTGAGATAGTACAAGGGCTTTGAAATCAATCTTATTATTAATGATTATCATCAATTTCGCATCATTTGTAAGGTCGGTATTTGATCCCGCTCGGGGGGGGGGGGGGGGGGGGGGGTGTTAAGACATCGATAATTGAGGACAATTCTTTGTAAAGGGAGAGGGAATGATACGAGTAGAGGCGCGACTACTTAGTATTCTCGCTTTATT
This sequence comes from Heliosperma pusillum, assembly GCA_022085475.1. Lineage (NCBI taxonomy): Eukaryota > Viridiplantae > Streptophyta > Magnoliopsida > Caryophyllales > Caryophyllaceae > Heliosperma > Heliosperma pusillum. The sequence continues at coordinate 58,072 of JAIUZE010070762.1, read as the reverse complement.
AGTCATTAAATGGGTATTATTACCCTATTTAGTTTTGCTATTTATTTTCTGCATTTAGGGGCCTTAAGTTGCTAAGATTAAAAGCCTTAATTAATATAATCACCATTAGCTACCTGTTGGGTTGCCTAAAACGGTTTCCTTGGTAACTATTTATATTCTTTAGTAGTTTGTAATTCATCATCCAGAAATTTACAAAAACTTGTGTTATCAAATAGTTTTCTTGCTTAGAGAACAAAACTTGTGATTAATTAGGACGCGTTTCCTAATTGTTACTCGATTGGAACCAATAGGTCTTGGTTAGCCAATCTCGTTCATCAAGTTATAGGTCTAACTTGGTGTCTGCTTATCCCTTTCGATTTCCGCTGCTAAATTCGTATCAAATGTAGCTCCTTAGGATCTCTTTCTACTTTGCTAGTTATATACTTTTATAAAATGAGTTTATAGGGGTAGATAGGCCTTTTAAAAGGAGGGAAGTATAGGGAAACCTTAAGACGGGTCAAATAACACATCATCTTAAGTTCTTCTCATTTATCTCATCATCTTCTTTTTATTTAAACAAGTTCAAAGTTGTTCCACTGAGCAGCTTTGTGGACGTACAATTACACGGCCAAGAGATTAAATGGTCTTGTGTGGTGCGCATTTTTTGAAGCCAAGTAAAGAGAAAAATCAACCTTTAAGTTTTACGCTTTTGATGGCATTGCTAAGGGAACCAAACTTTCTATGGACGACTTCTATATCGCCTTGGGAAATAGATCAATTATAATTAATTGTTCGCCCTTAACTAATGATATTATACTCAGCCGCGTTAAGTACTTGAACAATATATGCCAAAATTAATTCTTTAGTCTTGCTTAAGACGGCAATATGCGTTGTTATATTGTGAGAATATATATTTTGGCATTGATGACAATTCCTTTAACATCTATTTGGACCTGTTGGATCCAAAACTGACTCGGTTTAACTTGACCGAAAAACACACGAAACCCAAAACAATCCTACCCGACCCGAACTAACCCGATAATATGATAGACCCAAACTAAGCCGACCCGAACTGACCCGCCCGATGGACCCATTTCCAGGCCTAGGAGCTTACGAAAACATGGTCACAAGCTTCGTATAGATCTCTTAGGCGGTGCTCATCTTTATGGCACTCCTTTGGAGATAGGCCTCCATAGAGAAGATCAAAACATTTTTGATCGCGACGAACTCTTGGTGGTAAGCCTCGTAGGCTTGCCTTATGACGGCGGTTGACCTACTTTCCGGTGTAGTGGGAGGGGCTACAGTTAGGTAACGAAGCTTGTCGTCACCTTCCGCGGCCAATCGGAGTTGCGCATCCCAATCGGCAAAATTAGCACCATTCTTTTCTAGTTTACATCGACCCATGAAGGATTGGAGCTAAGAAACATTTGTGAGAGTTGGAGCGTTGGTGGTTGTAGATGAATTAGGAGTTGCCATTGCGAATAATTAATATTGACTACAAAAATGAGATGAAGGAAATGTCAACATTTATCGTTTTAAATATACTTGTAAACATTTTAAACAAGTTTGTCATTTAAATAGTGACCTCTACCCAACTATTATAAATGATTTCGAGATCCAAATTCATATCACTTGGGCACGGTGAGCCGATTCATCCCTCATTAACACAATTTGGTGGATTAACTCTTTAATCGATTCTACTTTTAGAACTCTCGGTCGATAATATTACTTTAATTTTTTTATCTTAAGCCCAGAACAAATGCAGCTACGGTCGCGAATACTTCCGTTGAGCTCAATCCAAATTTCGATGTAATAACCTTTATTACCCCATATACCCAACGTAACAAGTTTAGCACCTCGGTGAGCCGAGCCTACTTCCTTGTGAGATGGAGACTCATGGGTTCTACTATTTTGTAAAGCTTGATCTCAATTATTATTTTAGAAGACGTCATGTCAATTTATTATCTATCTCGTTTAAGTTAACTAAATCGATGAACTAACGATAATTATAATTGACACGGTCGAAGACTCGATAAAAATGCATGTCATGTTATGCCAATTTGGCAATGCATGCAAACATATTAAATAAAATGCAAGCAAATAATAAATCTCCTAGTATGGCCTTCCTAATAGAGAATCAAATAATCTATTACAAGTTCGGAAACCAACTTCATTGGTTCCTTGAACTTCATAAGCACGCCTCGCAAGGACATCGTCTCTTTTAGAACGCCTTTCCGAATGACACCGTCTTTAGGAAACTCTGGTATTGCAAATAATTATAAAATATATAATAAAATTACATGACTTTTCTATTATAAATTTATAAAATAAAATAATACAATAAAAGTGATGCGAGATCACATTAAAATTACAACTGAATCAATATTCCCTTACATTTCGGGCAATATCGATTAAAACTAAGGCCATACTAAGATAAAATTACATAATTCCAAATTACATAAACAAAAATATGACATTCATAATAAAATTGCAGAATCATAATATGTATAAATCATGCTCAATTTTACGTGCCAAATCGCCCTATTTAAGATTTATATCGTATATAACCCGGTTTTACGAAATGCGTGATAATAACATTTTAAAATCACCAAACAATTCTTAAATCATATTTAAGTCCAAGTTAATTACCCTAAATGATTTAGGACTCAAAATTAATGATTACTCAATTTTCGAAAATAATTCAACTTGTTGTTTTATATATAACTGCTCATATTTAGACTTTAAAATAATATTTTAATGAAATAAATCCAAATTTAATTAAAATAAATTTAAAATTTAAAATTTAAAATTTTTGAACATTCTGGAACATTTCCATGACACTCATAATGTCAAAAAATTAAGGTTAAAAGTTTTGAATCATTTTTGAGAAAAATAGGTTGCGCTTTATCGTTTTTATCAAATTAAATACATAAAGCATGGGAAAGTTAATCTAATTAAATTTTGAACTTTAGATCTAAAATTTGGGACATATATGCAACCAGAAATAATTTTCTCATGCCATGAAGTTTATTTTAGCTATTTTTGCTAAAATAGTCACTATTTATGCCATTTTTACATTAAAAATTCATAAATCATGCTAGACAAATATAATTTGTCTCATATTTTACACAAAGTGAGTAACACATGCATGTGACAACATGCTAAACTTTCATGGTCATATTCAAAGTAGAACGATTTTTAACCATCTAATCTCCATTTATTCCTTTTTTAACATATAAAAATCATAAATCATGAGAAATAGATCAATTCACACAAAAGTTTACAAACAATAAGTAAAATAAATATGTGAATTAGTGTAAATATTTCAAGGTTAGAAGATAAGTCTAACTATTTTTAGTATTTTAAACATCATTTTACTCATTAAAATGTAATAAAATCACTAAAAATCATATTTGAGCAATATAAATTTCCATAAATCATCAATATGACCTAAAATCACATTAGGACCAGAATATATTAACATGTAAAAGACTTTGTGACTTTATCTCATAAATTACAAATTAGTAGTTTTATTTAAGTTACCTTAACTCGAAAAAACTATAAATCGATTATGCATTTAACAACCAAGGCTCTTGATACCGCTTGAAGGTTTCTTAAACCCATTATTAGACATTTCTAATAACAAAATATAATTAGTTTACTCATTAAATTATTGGATCTTATGTATGCATAACATAAAAATAAAGAAAGAACAATTTCTTTACATTGAATATAAATAATATGAGCACAATATTTGGACACCTTCCAAATATTATTCTTGAGCTTAAATAAAAAGGATGATCTTCAAGTTTTAAGTTAGAAACTCTCCAATTAGTAGAACCAAGACAAACCCCTTGATCTCTACCAAATACTACACTAGTATAAAATAATAGAACTCTTAATTAAATTATCTAATAATTTATTACTACACTTAGTAATATATGAACACAAGTTTTATGTGAAGAACTTTCTTAAGTTTCTTTTGTGTGAGAAAGCTAGAGAGATATGGAGAGATTTAACATAAAAATAATATATCATTTTGTGTGTTAAATAAGAGGAAAATATATCCTCTTACTCTTCACTATGGCTGGCCATCACCATCACATGGGGAAGGGTGATGCTTTTTCTTTTGTTCTTAACAATGCAATAGGTAGTGTATAGGTTTTGGCAAGTGTATTATTATGTCTAATTCTCAATTAGAATAATACTCAAAATCTAATCACCCTACTACCCACCCAAAAACCGGTCCACCATTACAAAATGGGTGTCCATTTTATTTTTGCATTTTGTCATTTGTCACATATGTGACATGTAACATGTAATTTAGCTTATAAATGTGCATTTAAACTAATTTAAATGCAATTTCATAACAAATAAATTAGACTTAACATTTTAAGTCATATTTTATAATCACATGTAAATTAAAATGGGTTATCTCATATTTGGTTAATATAATCTACAACTAATTGTAATTATAATCAACCAATTGTGCTTATCTCAAATGTTTCATAAACATAATGCATTCTTAATAATATAACAATTAAATTACTAAAATGAATCTTATTTAATCATATTACAATAAGATATAATTCTCACTAATAATATAAACTTTGTTCAATTTAAGGGACTAATTAATCTGTATCGCTATACAATTAACTTACTTACACGATTAGGGGATAGTCCTTTAGGTGTGGCCTCAAGGGATCAACTGATCACCACCGTCATACGACAGTAACGTCAAACTCTAGTGAGCCAATCGTTACCGATTAATGTTGACCAGTTGACTATAATATTCATCATCCCTTTGTATTCTTATTATTGAGATTTAATAATGTGATCGCACTATTGTTGAGGACACATACTCCAAAAATTGATGAAACAATACAGTTAGTTGGTGCTTATAAGTGTCTATTGGGTTTACCATGTACGAAGATGTATACAAAGAAGATGTTAGAAGCGCTTTTTTTTACTGTATATAACCATTATGAATATATTTTTGGTAACTTCACTCGTGTTTCTTCCCGTCCTGGTGCAATTAATAGTAGCGGTGGTGGTTTTCGAGGAGGGAGCTTGAACGCTCTTAAAGGTTTGATGAGTTCATTACAACTGAATCGGCAACAAGCTACCCCAACATCCAACTTGGCCGAGTATCAAATGTATATTAGTTACAATTACTTGCGTGGTATTTCAGAAGAGGAGGTCAACAACCTTGATCTTTTGCAATGGTGGCGAAATCAAAGAAGATAGCTTCCGGTGATGTTGGCAATAGCAAGGGACTTCTTAAGCATTCAAGTGTCTTCCGCCGCCTCCGAAAGTTGTTTTTAATGGGGGCAAATAGAGTATTAGATGATCATAAACGAACTCGTCTAAGATCTGATACACTTAAAATGTTAGTGTGATATAAGGATTGGATGGATGCCGAGAAACGAAGGCAAAACGAAGTCGACAATGAAAGAGAAAATGATTCCGACCTAACAAGCACCGGGTCAAATCCATAGTTGCATATTATATTTGAGACTCTAGTAATTTGTATTTTTTTTCTTATTTCTATGTAACATTAGATGTTTTTAAAAGACTATCATTGTTTTATCTTTTTATAATAAAAGATTGAGGTACTTATTTTAACGATTGTCGATCTCATCCAAATTTATAATTAAGACATTAATATTTAGTTGGATATACATTATTAATTATGTAACTAATAAATTATACGAAGTATATTAAAATCATTATTAATATTTATTATTCATTATTCATACTTTATTTATTAAAAAAATCAAGTTTTTTTTGTTATAAAAAGTTACATTTGCCGGCCCGGGCCAGGCACAACCGAGCCCACGGGCTGCGACAACGGGTAGGGGTAGTCGGGCCAGCACGACACGGCCCGCTGGTCCGACTGACCGTACCTGGATTGAGCCAAAAGTTGGGGCTGGTCCGACAGGCCGGGACGCGAGACGACACGGCTCTGCCCACTGCCTACACTATACGTCTATACCCATGTTTTGGTAAGAGGTATATTTATCTTTATTTAATGGACTATTTTACACTAATTTAGTATAAAACCGTTTTACATAAGACCAATTCATAGGTTTTTTTGGTTGAAAAATGACAAAATAAAAGATGTGTTATGAATAAGAGAGAAATATAAGAGAGAGTAGAGACAAAAGTGTATCTATTTTATTCATAGGCAAGGGGTATATATAGTAGATGGATACATTGTATTTAGGTAACAGAATATCTCCTAGAGATATGATACTATATGTACATCCATATAATATCTATTAGATATTTCATAACACTCCCCCGTGGATGTCCATCACTGGAGAAAATGTCTCGTTAAAACTTTACTAGGAAAACCCTATGGGAGAAAAATCTAATAAAGAAAAAGAGTACAATGATCTCCATAATACGCACTAATTGTTGCCTCGTTAAAAACCTTGCCTGGAAAACCCGGTGGGACAAAACCATGGCTAAGGGAAGAAGAGTTCAAACGCGTATTTACTCCCCCTCTTCTATGCATCGTTTGACACCCTTGAGACGACGTAATCCCAGCTGATTGATTAGCTTCTCAAATGTCTTGCTTGAAAGTGCTTTTGTGAACACATCTGCGAGATTTTCACTAGAGCGGATTTGTTGAACACTGACGACACCATCCTTTTGAAGATCATGAGTGAAAAGGAATTTCGGCAAAATGTGCTTCGTTCTATCACCGTTGATGAATCCCGACTTGAGCTGAGCAATGCACGCAGTATTATCTTCATATAAAATAGTTGGTGAATTCTTTTTGGGTAAACCACATGATCCTTCAATGTGATTAATAGCTGATCTCACCATACACATTATCGACTAGCTTCGTGAATTGCCAACAACTCTGTATGGTTGGAAGAAGTGGCGGCTATAGTTTTCTTCACAGAACGCCATGAGATGGGAGTATTGCCACATGTAAACACATATCCAGCTTGCGAGCGACCAGTAAGTGGATCAGACAAATAATCTGCATCTGCAAAACCAACTAACTCTGTTTTGCATTTACTAGAATAGTATAAACCCATATCAGACGTACCTCGAAGATAGCGAAGTAAATGTTTAACACCATTCCAATGCCTTTGAGTTGGACAAGAGTTATATCTTGCTACTAGATTTACTGAAAATGATATGTCGGGCCGTGTATGACTAGCAAGATACATCAAGGCTCCAATGGCACTCAAGTATGGTACTTCAGGACCAAGAACCTTCTCATTTCCTCTCGAGGTCGAAATGGATCATTCTTCACATCAAGTGTCCTTGCCACTATTGGAATACTCAAATGATGTGCTTTATCCATCTTAAATTGTTTTAGCACTTTATTAATATAGGTCCTGATGGTCGGTTTGTCGTCAAAACAAGCATCAAAAATAACCCAATAAAAGTAGTATAAAGGGGTCGAAATCCACGAGGATGGGGGAGGTCAACTACTAGTTCGATTGAATCCTATTCTAGCCTAAAATATGACGGATTGGAAAGTTAACTAAAAACTAGGAAAAACAAGTAATTGCTAAGTAATAAAGATGAAAACAATTAAGGGAAAGACTAGGGTGAAGGGTTCACCTTAGGGGGATTTAATGGGTTAGTCGGGTAACTAGCAAGGGGGGTAAATAATTCGAGTAAAATCGATTGCTAATGTCTCAACAATCGATAATCATCAACAAGCTATCGCATTTGTCTCAAATCACCCATATAAACACTTAGTCTAATCGTCTCTACCACCGTCGCTTAAGAGAAGATCAAACCATGCTTGATAAAATGGTAACTTTCGTTCACACATTTCATCAAACACTTGGTGTTCATATGGGCAATACCCAAATCATTTACCACAAACTTGCTAATTAACCAACCTAATACCCCACATGATCCACCCTTAGGCTCCCCTAAACCCTAGAGGATAATCTACTCACACATGGTAAAGGAAATCAAAACACTAAAGGGAAGGGGGAGTTCAATCAACATCATGCTATGAGAAGAATAAAGATAATAATCAAAAGATGAACTATAAACTAGAAATGGAAATTAATTGCATAAACAATAAAAAAAAGGTGAGAAATTTAATACCAAACAAGACTTATATTGATGAATATGGGGGAATGTCTTCACCCAAGTCTTCAATACAAACCTCAAAAATGAAATGTAAGACTAGATTCCACAACTTGAAATGATAAACTAAACTAGATTAGGGAAATATTAGGAGAGTAATTAGGGATTAATTTGGGTTACAAATTTCTAGGGTTTCGTGCTAAGGAGAATGTTAAAAACTAAAAAACTGCTTACAAAATAATAAGGGGGGGTATATATAGGTCTCTCGAAATTAAGGAAGAAATTAGAAGAAGAGGCGATTTTTCAGTCTTGTGTTCCCGGCCGGTCGACCGGCCGCCGGGCCTCTGACCGGCCTGGGACACAACAGTGTCTTCAGAAACTCGCCTTCAAAATGCTTCAAAATCTTCTAAGTATGGGAAAATGGAGGTCTGGGCCGGTCGACCGGCCGCCGGTCCCCCACCGGCCTGGAGCACCAAAACCCTCTCATGTGGCTTCTGATGTAGGCGCAGGCCGGGCAGTCGACCGGCCGCCGGTAGGCCGGCCGGCGCTACCTGGGGCCTTTTCTTCACTTTTCAACTTCTTTCATTTGTGAAGTGGTGGTCTGGGCCGGTCTACCGGCCGCCGGTCTGGAGACCGGCCTGGGCCACCTGATGACATATTTCTTCATTTTTCGTCTCATCTTCGAATCCCGACTCATGCAATGTCTTTATGCACCGATTTCCTCATTTCCGCCTTAATTCCTGCAAATTGAGATCAATATTCATAGTGCGGGGAATCGGGAAATAAAATGCAATTAAAGACACGCAAATCCGCGTAAACGGACCAAAATGGGGACGAAAATGAGGTAAAAATGTGACTAAATGAATGCTTATCAAAATTCCCCACACTTAAGACTTACTCGTCCCCGAGTAAGTAAACAAAATCGAGACCCATAAGTACCCTTATTCAATACTACACTAATACTAAGGCTACAACCTAAACTATTAATAATATCCGACGGTAGGCAATTAACGGGCCTCCTCCGTCCCTTCAACTCACAACGAGATACTCATGAGGTAGAGTACCTCCTTGCAAGGCAAGTAGGAGCTTGCTCAAAATTTCGACGCATCCAAATGAAAAACACGTAAGAAACCAACAAAGATGCATCTAATAAAAGAAAAATCACATGCCTCATCCATGTGACGGAAATATCTAAAAGGAAAACCGTTTAAATAATGCATGATCCTTATAAGCCACTAATATCATAAAGCATGGAAAAATATTCGCCTCCTAGCGGTGCAAGTCTAATGAAATTTCGAACCCCATCTACTATTTGCTTGGCCAAGAGCGATAAAATGGAAGATGGAAATGAAATCCTCGTGACGTTATTAAGCACAATAGCATATGGAATTCACGTTTCTCAAATAAATGAGACACAAGGGTCGTCCCGTCTCACTATGCAACTTCAAAGGTGAATGATTCAAGAAGGATAAAAGGAAATTGAGATTTGAGTCTTATTGCTTGGAAAATTTTTCATTTCACACTTTGCTTTCTTTTTCTTTTTCTTTCTTTTTGATTTGCATTTTGGTTTGCAATTTTTGGCATGAAAGCACACGGTTTCCGTCAAGGACATGCGGTCGGAACCAACAATAGGGGTATCCCCACCGTAGTGGCATCGAAAGGGGGCCTAGATATGGGCCCACTAGAATCCCTAGAAGTTCCGTTTTGCACTTCCTCGACGAAAACAAGAAAAGATGATAATTGACTCAATATTTTCAGCTTGTTTGATTTGTTTCCTTTTTTTTTGATCAAAAGTGGAAGAACAATGAATCATGGTTGGTTGCATAGCAAGAACGGTCACCTAAGAATTCTTTCTACCATCGGAATAATCACATCAATCGAGGGTGTCGAGGTGGAATAAGCGCAAACTCGTGGCTCGGCATTAGTAGACGGGTTAAAACTCACTAGAAATGCACAACCCAGGGCGTCTAAAATTCCACGATTAAGATGAACACTTTATGAATAAAAAAGTAGCAAAAATGGACTATGCACATTCAACAAGTTTTCCAAAAAGACAATTATTAAAACATTTTTCTAAATGCAACTATATGCCATGATGCAATCTAGCATATATACAACTTAAATGCACATGCTCTAACCGACTATATGACACATAAGCTAATGCTATCTCCTAACAGCACACAAGTGGCACACACGCCAATCAACAAAATTCACACCATCGTCATCAACACATCCCGTCCTCAAGTAAGAAGGAAAGGAGATAAGGGAGAAGAGAAATAGGAAAGATCTCACCAAAGCGTCTTCATTTTCCCTTTTTCGTGCCTCATATGATGTGGGGCGCACCTATGGATGGAGATAAAAAGAAACACACGGCAATATATACAAAATAAACTATATACAAACTAATCTAAACATATATTTTTTGGAAAATTTTCAAATTTTTCGATTTTTAGGCATTTTTCAACTTTTTTTCAAAAATCAACGATATATACAAAAGAAATAAAATCCTCCCCACACTTAAGTCTTACTCGTCCCCGAGTAAGTGACTCAAATATGAAAGGAGAGAAAAAAGAAAAGGAAAAACAAAACAATCTTTTTGGGTTTTTCAATTTTTGGGAATTCCCTCCCCACACTTGGTATTTACATGGTGTGTGCAAATAACATGTTTTTGGGTTTTTTAAATATTTTGAAAAATAAAAACTTGTTTTTGGGGTTTTTGATTTTTGAAGAGAAATCACAATATGAACAATATATACAAGAGGGTTAGCTCTAAGTAAATGCATGGACTAAATAAAAGTCCTAAAACTAAATGCAAAATGATATAATACAATGTCATGATCTAAGTAAATGCAAACTACACTATATGGATGCAAGGCTAACATGTGACGATATGTTACAAAATTAAATTCTAATGCAAGCCTAAATGGATGCAACTAAATGGATGACTAAGCTAAGATATAATACAACTATCTAAATGCATGCGAAAATATAAATATGATGAAGATTTGGATTATAAGGGATCATACTCATGGGTTTCCGGCCTCAAGAGTATCCAGTGAAATCAGAGGATGTAGTATCAAATTGGCCATGAGTGGCCTCAGCAAAAGACGCATCTACATCCTGGGCTCCCGAACCAGAGCCGCCACCCTCCACTATCTCGAACCGTGGACCCATACTGTTAAACCACTCGGCATTCTGCGCCGCAATCTCTGGGTCCACCTCCTCCTCATCAACTACCGGCTGAGTAAAACCCGGCGCAGAAGAATAATAGTCTGGCTGAACATTGAAATCACCAAACACCCTAGAACCCTGATCATACCCGCCCTCTGGCCACATGAAATAGGACGGAGGCGGGCCAACTGGCTCCCTATACCCCTCCCTACACCAATTATCGTAAGAAGGGTATTGGCCAAGAGCCAAGTCGTAATACATCCGGTCCATCCGCTGCGACAAAAGAGCTCTATCCCGAGCTTCCTCCTCACGCCACTTAGCTGCCGCCTCTCTCTCCCTAGCCGCTGCCTCTCTCTCCGTAGCTGCTGCCTCGGAGGCCAAAGTCATGGCGGCCATGAACTGGATCAAGGAGGGATCCAAAGGTGGGTAACTGGTAGTGGTGGAAGTGGATGCGTCGGGTTGGGATGAATTGGGCCAAGGGCGCCACTGCTGCTGATGATAGAAGGGGCTCATATAAGGCAATGTGGTGGAAGTGGGGCCCCGCTCCTCTTTCCTATATGTAGTGACGGGGGCAGTAGGATCTCGCCTAAATGCGGTAACTGGAGCTAAAGGATCTTCCGGGGTTTCTTCAGGTGGTGGTGGAGGGTTCTCCTCCTCTAAGGGGAGAAGATAATGCGCGCTATCAGGAACCACTTTCATAGCCGCACTATTAGGGAGGGGAATAGAATTTACCCCTCGATTCTTCATTTTTCGTCTCATCTTCGAATCCCGACTCATGCAATGTCTTTATGCACCGATTTCCTCATTTCCGCCTTAATTCCTGCAAATTGAGATCAATATTCATAGCGCGGGGAATCGGGAAATAAAATGCAATTAAAGACACGCAAATCCGTGTAAACGGACCAAAATGGGGACGAAAATGAGGTAAAAATGTGACTAAATGAATGCTTATCAAAATTCCCCACACTTAAGACTTACTCGTCCCCGAGTAAGTAACAAAAATCGAGACCCATAAGTACCCTTATTCAATACTACACTAATACTAAGGCTACAACCTAAACTACTAATAATATCCGACGGTAGGCAATTAACGGGCCTCCTCCGTCCCTTCAACTCACAACGAGATACTCATGAGGTAGAGTACCTCCTTGCAAGGCAAGTAGGGGCTTGCTCAAAATTTCGACGCATCCAAATGAAAAACACGTAAGAACACGACAAAGATGCATCTAATAAAAGAAAAATCACATGCCTCATCCATGTGACGGAAATATCTAAAAGGAAAACCGTTTAAATAATGCATGATCCTTATAAGCCACTAATATCATAAAGCATGGAAAAATATTCGCCTCCTAGCGGTGCAAGTCTAATGAGAATTTCGAACCCCATCTACTATTTGCTTGGCCAAGAGCGATAAAATGGAAGATGGAAATGAAATCCTCGTGACGTTATTAAGCACAATAGCATATGGAATTCACGTTTCTCAAATAAATGAGACACAAGGATCGTCCCGTCTCACTATGCAACTCAAGGGCGAATGATTCAAGAAGGATAAAAGGAAATTGAATTTGATTGCTTGGAAAATTTTTCATTTCACACTTTGCTTTCTTTTTCTTTTTTTTCTTTTTGATTTGCATTTTGTTTGCAATTTTTGGCATGAAAGCACACGGTTTCCGTCAAGGACATGCGGTCGGAACCAACAATAGGGGTATCCCCACCGTAGTGGCATCGAAAGGGGCCTAGATATGGGCCCACTAGAATCCCTAGAAGTTCCGTTTTGCATTTCCTCGACGAAAACAAGAAAAGATGATAATTGACTCAATATTTTCAGCTTGTTTGATTTGTTTCCTTTTTTTTTTATCAAAAGTGGAAGAACAATGAATCATGGTTGGTTGCATAGCAAGAACGGTCACCTAAGAATTCTTTCTACCATCGGAATAATCACATCAATCGAGGGTGTCGAGGTGGAATAAGCGCAAACTCGTGGCTCGGCATTAGTAGACGGGTTAAAACTCACTAGAAATGCACAACCCAGGGCGTCTAAAATTCCACGATTAAGATGAACACTTTATGAATAAAAAAGTAGCAAAAATGGACTATGCACATTCAACAAGTTTTCCAAAAAGACAATTATTAAAACATTTTTTCTAAATGCAACTATATGCCATGATGCAATCTAGCATATATACAACTTAAATGCACATGCTCTAACCGACTATATGACACATAAGCTAATGCTATCTCCTAACAGCACACAAGTGGCACACACGCCAATCAACAAAATTCACACCATCGTCATCAACACATCCCGTCCTCAAGTAAGAAGGAAAGGAGATAAGGGAGAAGAAAAATAGGAAAGATCTCACCAAAGCGTCTTCATTTTCCCTTTTTCGTGCCTCATATGATGTGGGGCGCACCTATGGATGGAGATAAAAAGAAACACACGGCAATATATACAAAATAAACTATATACAAACTAATCTAAACATATATTTTTTGGAAAATTTTCAAATTTTTCGATTTTTAGGCATTTTTCAACTTTTTTCAAAAATCAACGATATATACAAAAGAAATAAAATCCTCCCCACACTTAAGTCTTACTCGTCCCCGAGTAAGTGACTCAAATATGGAAGGAGAGAAAAAAAAGAAAAGGAAAAACAAAACAATCTTTTTGGGTTTTTCAATTTTTGGGAATTCCCTCCCCACACTTGGTATTTACATGGTGTGAGGGGTGAATTCAAAACAAATAACATGTTTTTGGGTTTTTAAATATTTTGAAAAATAAAAACTTGTTTTTGGGGTTTTTGATTTTTTTGAAGAGAAATCACAATATGAACAATATATACAAGAGGGTTAGCTCTAAGTAAATGCATGGACTAAATAAAAGTCCTAAAACTAAATGCAAAATGATATAATACAATGTCATGATCTAAGTAAATGCAAACTACACTATATGGATGCAAGGCTAACATGTGACGATATGTTACAAAATTAAATTCTAATGCAAGCCTAAATGGATGCAACTAAATGGATGACTAAGCTAAGATATAATACAACTATCTAAATGCATGCGAAAATATAAATATGATGAAGATTTGGATTATAAGGGATCATACTCATGGGTTTCCGGCCTCAAGAGTATCCAGTGAAATCAGAGGATGTAGTATCAAATTGGCCATGACTGGCCTCAGCAAAAGACGCATCTACATCCTGGGCTCCCGAACCAGAGCCGCCACCCTCCACAATCTCGAACCGTGGACCCATCCTGTCAAACCACTCGGCATTCTGAGCCGCAATCTCTGGGTCCACCTCCTCCTCATCAACTACCGGCTGAGTAAAACCCGGCGCAGAAGAATAATAGTCTGGCTGAACATTGAAATCACCAAACACCCTAGAACCCTGATCATACCCGCCCTCTGGCCACATGAAATAGGACGGATGTGGGCCAACTGGCTCCCTATACCCCTCCCTACACCAATTATCGTAAGAAGGGTATTGGCCAAGAGCCAAGTCATAATACATCCGGTCCATCCGCTGCGACAAAAGAGCTCTATCCCGAGCTTCCTCCTCTCGCCACTTAGCTGCCGCCTCTCTCTCCCTAGCCGCTGCCTCTCTCTCCGTAGCTGCTGCCTCGGAGGCCAAAGTCATGTCGGCCATGAACTGGATCAAGGAGGGATCCAAAGGTGGGTAACTGGTAGTGGTGGAAGTGGATGCGTCGGGTTGGGATGAATTGGGCCAAGGGCGCCACTGCTGCTGATGATAGAAGGGGCTCATATAAGGCAATGTGGTGGAAGTGGGGCCCCGCTCCTCTCTCCTATATGTAGTGACGGGGGCAGTAGGATCTCGCCTAAATGCGGTAACTGGAGCTAAAGGATCTTCCGGGGTTTCTTCAGGTGGTGGTGGAGGGTTCTCCTCCTCTAAGGGGAGAAGATAATGCGCGCTATCAGGAACCACTTTCATAGCCGCACTATTAGGGAGGGGAATAGAATTTACCCCTCGAATCCTCCAATAAGTCTTCCCGTCCTCAACTCTCTTTATTACCCACTCAAGCTTCTTAAAAACGTAATCCTCCGTCAACAATGAGCATCCCCCTAAACACCTCAAATTACGCTCATCTAGAGCATCTCTACAAAGTACATGAGCAATCTTGGTAACAATCCCCCCTAAATGGATTCCGGTAGGGCTAAACGGGTCATTGGCAATTTTCTGGAAGTGGATAACGACATGATGACCGATGTTGATCCCAAATTTATGCGGCTGTTGGAACAAGTAAGCCGCCAAAATCGAAAGCTCATCGGCCCTAAAATTATGACACTCCTCTCTCCCAAACAACGTCCAACCCATAAACCTATGCCAAAACCTAATAGGGGCATTGTGGCAAGCATTTGCCGGCCTCTTAGTTCCCTTCTCAAACTCAAAACCCGATATAGCAGTCCACACATCATTCACATTAAAGCTTTCGGGGACCTTGTACGACTTATGAAATTTGACCCCTAAAACTTTACAAAATTTCTCAAGGGGAAGGTTAAATGCAGTATTAAGAAGGCGAAAGGAAACAATTTTGACCATACCCGTATTTCTATCCTTCTCATGACTAAACGAACTCAAAAATTCCCAAGTAAGACGGGGGTAAGTACGGAAGTGCTGACCGTATAGTTCCCCCATCCCCAACCCTTTGAAAAGTTCAAGAGTGACCGTATCAAGGCCAAGGTTCCGCATAGTATTCCGGCAAATAAAACGGGAGTGGGGAAGAGGTCTACGCTTTAAACATTGAAATTTACCTCTTGCTATTTCGCTTACGAAGACGATATCCGGAAAATCGTTATCCGGACCCATTCCCGCCGTCACCTGCTGAAGCCTAGCCTCCAACTCGGCCTCAAGTTGAGCTCTTGTCCTTTTCCTTGGTGGTTGTTGAGCCATGTTGAATTTCGGAATTTTCAATTGAAAGAGGGAAAAATTGGGTTTTTGAGGTTTTGGGATGTATTTAGGTGAAGTAGTGGGTTAATTAGAGGGTTTGATGTTGAAGTGATGGAGTTTTGTTGAGATTTTAGTGAGTTTTTGTGAGGTTTTGTGGAGATTTGAAGGAAGAAGGAAAAAGAAAGAAAGAAGAATGAATGAAGAAGAATGAAGGAAGTAAGGGTCACGAGTGATTTATTGTCTCGGGTAGTGTTCTGGGCCGGTCCAGGCACCGGCCGCCGGTTGACCGGCCTGGACCCTAAGTCAAAAATTTGATTTTTCTGGATTTTTGGATTATCTCGTGTTCAGGTAGCCTAGGCCGGTCAGACCCCGGCTGCCGGTCGACCGGCCTGGACTTCAGCTCAAATTTTCAACTTTTAAAAACTCAGCAATAGTGTGCTCTGGGCCGGTGACAGACCGGCCGCCGGTCGACCGGCCTAGAACACAGGCCAAAATTCTGCAAAAATTCCAACTCCTATGATAAAGTGATCCAGGCCGGTTGGACCCCGGCTGCCGGTCGACCGGCCTGGAATACCTGCACCTTAATTCCCCACCTTCAAAAGTCACCTTCTGGAGTGCTCTGGGCCGGTCGGCACCCCGGCTGCCGGTCGACCGGCCTGGAGCACTTCTCCTCTTCTTCACCTTGTCTTCAAATTCACAACAAATCCCCAAAGAAACCCAAGTCACCAACAATATCACCCAACCAACATAATCCCAATGATACGGTTTCAAACCAAACCCGACTACAAGTGTTTCAAACTTTCCTAAAACTTCTTCCTAAAGACGAAAAACCCGAGTACACAAATCCAAATCTTCACAACTATTCCTAATATGCATGCTATATACAAAAAATTGGTGGTTGTTGAGGGACTCCACCAAACCTATCAAATCACAAGAGTTTACAAACAAGACTCCTCCTCGGGAAGTGGATCCCCAAGGAAGAGTACTTCCACCGTTCCCTTTTCATCTCCATCGAAATATCTTTTCACTCGATGCCCGTTGACCTTGAAATTACCACCTTCTTCGCTCCAAAGTTCAAAAGCTCCATGTGGTGAAATGTCGATAACTTTGAAAGGACCCGACCATCTAGAGCGTAGCTTTCCCGGAAACAACTTGACTCTAGAATTATAGAGTAAGACTTGGTCACCCACTTTCACATCTTTATCAACCAATTTGGCATCATGCCATTTCTTTGTTTGCTCCTTGTAGATCTTTGAGCTTTCGTAGGCATCAAGTCTTAGCTCTTCAAGTTCATTCATTTGGAGAAATCGTAGCTCTCCGGCCATATCAATATCAAAGTTCATCTCCTTTAAGGCCCACCATGCCTTGTGCTCCAACTCGATTGGCAAGTGACAAGCTTTTCCATAAACAAGCTTGTAGGGAGTTGTGCCGAGTGGAGTTTTGAAAGCGGTGCGAAGGGCCCATAGAACATCCGGAAGCTTTTGAGACCAATCCTTCCTACCTTTGCTTGTAGTCTTCTCCAAGATAGCTTTTATTTGACGGTTTGAGACCTCTACTTGCCCACTAGTTTGAGGGTGGTAGGCAAGAGCGGTCTTATGAGTGACACCATGGGAAGAAAGTAAGAACTTGAAAGTGCTCTTCCTAAAGTGCGAACCCCCGTCGCTAATCACCACCCTTGGGGTCCCAAATCTCGGAAATATAGTGTTCTTGAAGAGCTTGATAACAACCTTAGCATCATTTGTTGGGGTGGCGACGGCTTCAATCCACTTGGACACATAGTCCACCGCTACCAAAATGTACTCATTCCCACAAGAGTTGGGAAATGGTCCCATGAAATCAACTCCCCAACAATCAAAAAGCTCAATCTCAAGAATGTTTTGAAGGGGCATCTCATTCCTTTGACTAATATTCCCCGTTCTTTGGCACCGATCACAAGATTTGACAAAGTAGTGGATATCCTTGAACATAGATGGCCAATAGAAACCACCTTGTAACACCTTTGCAATGGTGCGAGATGTACCAAGGTGGCCCCCATAGGCCGAGTTGTGAATTCTATCAACTATCTCCATACCTTCTTCTCTAGGAACACATCTTCGGAACATGCCATCACCACACTTGCGAAAAAGATGTGGGTCATTCCAAAAATAGCGTTTTGAGTCATGCTTCAACTTCCTCCTAGCTCTAGCATCCAACTCTTCCGGAATAAACCCACTCACAATCAAATTTGCCAAGTCCGCAAACCATGGTGATTTACCACCTATCATCATCAAACTATCTTCTCTCAACCACTCATTGATCGGGCCACTCTCATCCTTCAACCCATGATCTTCGGTAGTCAATCTAGATAGGTGGTCGGCAACAACATTCTCCGACCCCGCCTTGTCTTTAATTTCCAAGTCAAACTCTTGAAGTAAAAGAACCCACCTCAAGAGCCTTGGCTTTGCATCCTTTTTCACTAACAATTGCCTCAAAGCGGAGTGATCCGAGTATACCACAACCTTAGCACCAACAAAGTATTGCCGGAACTTTTCCACGGCATGAACAATAGCTAGCATCTCCTTTTCCGTCGTAGAGTAGTTGACTTGGGCTTGATCAAGAGTTTTGCTTGTGTAGTAGATTACATGGTGCTTCTTGTCCACAACTTGGCCAAGCACCGCCCCGACCGCATAATCGGAGGCGTCGCACATAACTTCGAAGGGAAGGCTCCAATCCGGTGATCGGATTATGGGAGCCGTCACAAGAGCCTCCTTCAACCTACAAAAAGCACTCAAGCAAAATTCATCAAATACAAATGGTGTGTCTTTGAGAAGAAGAGAAGTTAAAGGCTTGGCTATTTTTGAAAAATCTTTGATGAAACGTCGGTAAAAGCCCGCATGGCCTAGAAAGCTTCTCACTCCCTTCACATTAGTAGGGGGTGACAAGTTTTCTATTACCGAAACCTTAGCCATATCAACTTCTATGCCTCTCTTAGACACGATGTGACCAAGCACAACCCCCTCCTCCACCATAAAGTGGCACTTCTCCCAATTGAGGACAAGGTTGTGCTCCTCACATCTTTGCAAAACATGAGACAAATTCAAAGCCCAAGATCAAATGAGTCTCCATGGACACTAAAGTCGTCCATGAAGACCTCCATACTCTTCTCAAGAAAATCGGCAAAAATTGCCGTCATACATCTTTGGAAAGTCCCCGGAGCATTACAAAGCCCAAAGGGCATCCTCCTATAAGCATAAACTCCTATGGGACAAGTGAATGTGGTTTTCTCTTGGTCTTCCGGGTGTATGGGGATTTGGAAAAACCCGGAATAACCATCTAGAAATGAATAGTAAGAATGCCCCGCCAACCTTTCAAGCATTTGGTCAATAAAGGGGATGGGGTAGTGGTCTTTGAGGGTGGCGGCATTTAATTTGCGATAGTCAATGCACATCCGCCACCCGGTCACGGGTCTAGAAGCTAAGAGAGTCCCATCCTCTTGTTCCACCATAGTCACCCCTCCTTTCTTGGGCACTACATGGACGGGGCTCACCCAAGAACTATCGGTTATTTGGTAGATAATCCCGGCCTCTAACAACTTCATAACCTCACTTTTAACCACTTCCGCCATCTTAGGGTTCAACCTACGTAGCCCATCTACCTTAGGTTTGCTACCCTCCTCCAAGACAATCCTATGCATGCAAAGATTAGGACTTAACCCTTTGATATCATCAATGCTATATCCAAGTGAACCCCTATGAGTTTTCAAGACTTTCAAAAGTTCAAGTTCTTGGCCTTCACTCAAATTAGCATTAATGATAACGGGATAAGTCTCTCCCTCACCTAAAAAAGAGTACTTAAGTGAGGGAGGTAAGGGCTTAAGTTGTACCTTTGGAGGGAGAAGGCCCTCCACCTTCTTCATTAGTTCATCATCTACCTCGTGGTCATCTCCCATCTCCTCATCATGGAGTGCCACTTGTAGAGCTTCTTCTTCATGCTTCTCCTCTTCATGCATCTTCTCAATCACTTCCTCTATGACTTCTACCGAGCATGCTTTGTGAAACATTGGTCCCTTCACTAGATGTGGAAGATTAAATTCAAGGGTTTCGTTTCCCACCCTAAAGGTTAGCCGCCCGTCCCTCACATCAATGAGGACTCCTCCGGTAGCCAAAAAGGGCCTACCAAGGATGATGGGAGTGTGGCTATCCTCCGGGATATCTAGGACAACGAAATCCGTGGGGATCAAAAATTTGCCAACTTTAACGGGTACGTCCTCAAGCACACCCAAAGGTTGCTTAACGGACCTATCCGCTAGTTGTAGAGTCATAGAAGTGTGGGTTAAACTTTCAAGTCCAATTCTTTTAGCAATAGTTAAGGGAATGACACTTACACTTGCACCATTGTCACATAATGCCCTTGAAATCATGACCTCCCCCCACAACACAAGGGATAGAGAAACTTCCGGGGTCCCCAAGTTTTTTTGGCATTTTGAAAGAGTTAGGATTAATGAGGAGAGCACTACACTCCGCCTCCATAATCATAACATCTTGGGTACCCAAAGTTCTCTTATGAGTCAAGATGTCTTTTAGAAATTTTGAGTAAGTGGGCATGTTCAATATAACATCGGTGAAAGGTAAGGTCACTTCAAGTCCCTCAAGCATTTTTCTAAATTGGGTGAACTTGAAGTTTTCCTTAGTTTTCAAAGCTCTAGAGGGGTAGGGGATATCGGAAACAACAAGTGGAGAACTAAAAGATACCTTTGGAATGGGAGTTTTCTTGGTTACCTTAGCTCTTGCCATTGGTTGTACCTCTACTCCGTCATCATTGACATCCTTGTTCATCTCCTCTTCATAAGGCATAATTTCGACATACCCTTCTTCTCCCTCTTTGGGTTGATTATCTTCACCCTTTCCATCATCTTTTGACTCCAAGGTAGGAGTCAAAAAGGGCTCTTCAAGTTCTTCTCCTTCCTCAACATGCTCATCATTTGGAATCTCATCATTCATCATATCCATGTAGGGGTTATCAAGCACTAGTCCACTTCTTAAAGTCACCGCACATGCATGGTGGCTTGATGAAGCATCCTTGGAGCTTTTCCCTTGAGCAAGTAGACCTCCCGGAGGCCTTTGAGGATTGTTCAAAGCTTGAGAAGCTAACCTAGCTTCCAATTCTCTCACCTCCTTTTTGTGAGCATTAGTGACATTTTGCAAAGCCAAGTTGTTTTGGATTTCCATGTTTTTGACTAATTGCAAAACTTCACTTATTGAAGGATCATTCTCTTGGTGGGGTTGATTTGTCAAAGGAAGGGCAAAAGCATAGTCATTCCGACTACTCGACCCTTGGTTGTTGTTTCTTTGATTGTTAAAGTTTCCTTGTTGGTTGTTGTTGAAGTTTCCTTGTTGATTGTTGTTAAAATTCCCTTGTTGCCCCCTTGAACCTTGATTGTTGAAATTTGACCCTTGGTTGTTGTTGAAATTTGGCCCTTGGCCTTGGAAAGATTGATCGGGAACCCCTTGGCTTGCTTGATTGTTTTGATTGCCTTGGTAAAAATTACCTTGGCCTTGATTGTTGAAGTTTTGGTTCCCTTGATTTTGATTCCAATTTCCTTGACCTTGATTCCAATTACCTTGGTTTTGGAAGTTACCTTGGTTATTGTAACCTTGATCATTGAAGTGTTGATTTTGGAATTGGTTGGATCCTTGACCTTGTTGAGAGTTGTTGAATTGATTGTTATAGTTTCCTCTAGAAAATTGACCTCCTCCTCTAGGTTGGGAAAAACCCGGAGGGTTGGAAGGTTGAGTTTGAGTGTGTTGAGGGTTTAAGACATTTTGGCTTTTGTAACTCATGTTTGGGTGAAATTTTGAGCTTGGATGATAGAAATTTGAATTTGGGTTATAAGCTCCTTGATTTTGGAATTGAGGCCTTGAGGGCCGTGGGTTGTTGTTCATACCTTGGAAAGCATTCACATGTTGATAATCATTTGCACCTTCATTGTTATAAGAGACATTGTTCCCACAAACTTCAAAGGTGTGTCCATATCCATTGCAAATTTCACAAGTGGGGGTTTGATAAGCTTCCACCATGGGAGGTGCATAAGACCCACTAGCTTCATTCACATGATGACCTTGACTTTGATTTTGAGCTTTTTGAAGCTCGGCAAAACCCTTAGTGAAAGTTTGTGTGAGCAAATCAATCTTGGCATTGGTATCCGCATTTGAGAAGTTCTCACTTGGGTACTTAGAACTCCTTCTCAAGCTATTTCCTCTAGAACTAGTACCATAACTAGATTCCGACTCAACCATCTTCTTAATCAATGCCGCCCCTTGTTGGTCATTCAAATGATCAAAACTTCCCCCCGCGGAAGCATTCACCATGGCCTTGGTTTGAGGGAGGAGAGTTTGATAGAAGGTTTGGGTGACATACCAATCCGCAATTCCATGGTGAGGGCATCGGGCAAGTAAATCAATGAAGCGATCCCATGCTTCTCCCAAAGACTCTCCATCCTCTTGTTGGAAGGTGGTAATCTCGTTTCTTAGCATCGCCGTTTTGGAGGCGGGGTAGTACTTACTTAGAAACTCCTTAGCCAAACCATCCCAAGTGGTGAAAGTGTTTGGAGGATGGTTATTCAACCACCTCTCCGCCCGGTCCTTGAGGGAAAATGGGAACAACATGAGGCAAAGGGTTTCCTCGGGCACCCCATTCCTTTTCATGATTCCAACCCTACTTTTGAATTTTCTCAAGTGGGCATGAGCATCTTCATCCGGGAGGCCTCCAAAGCTATCCCGCTCAATAGAATTCATTTGAGACGGGTGAATCTCAAAATTATTAGGGGCCAAGACACCGAAATTGATTGGAGATTGGGTATCATCGTGGTTGGGACGGTTACGATCACGTAGAGTCGTCATTTGTGGTTGATTTTGTTGTTGAGGTATTGTAGGTGGTGAATTTGGTGGTGTATTTTGTTGTGTATTGTAGAAGGGGTTTTCAAATATGGGTTCAATGGTGTTGTTTTGTGGGTAATCGATTGTTGGAGTGGATGTAGAAGCAATTGAAGTATTGGCTTGTTGATGGCTAACTCTTCTTGAATTCCTAACCCGAGCAAGTGTATTGGCACGGAGAGTCCTAAACAACCTTTCGGGTTCCGGATGGCTCAAGAACAAACCTTCACCTCTAGGCATGCACTCAAAGCAACTCAAAAACAAGTTAGACTCCTAGTGTGTTTTTGGGCACACTAGGGAAAGACAATAATGCAAGGCACTCTACAAATAATCTAACAACTAAAAACCAACAAAAACAACAAGTAACTTGGCTAAATCTAAGACACAAAACAAACTACGAGTTTCCTTACGCCATCCCCGGCAACGGCGCCATTTGATGATCGGTTTGTCGTCAAAACAAGCATAAAAAATAACCCAATAAAAGTAGTATAAAGGGGTCGAAATCCACGAGGATGGGGGAGGTCAACTACTAGTTCGATTGAATCCTATTCTAGCCTAAAATATGACGGATTGGAAAGTTAACTAAAAACTAGGAAAAACAAGCAATTGCTAAGTAATAAAGATGAAAACAATTAAGGGAAAGACTAGGGTGAAGGGTTCACCTTAGGGGGATTTAATGGGTTAGTCGGGTAACTAGCAAAGGGGTAAATAATTCGAGTAAAATCGATTGCTAATGTCTCAACAATCGATAATCATCAACAAGCTATCGCATTTGTCTCAAATCACCCATATAAACACTTAGTCTAATCGTCTCTACCACCGTCGCTTAAGAGAAGATCAAACCATGCTTGATAAAATGGTAACTTTCGTTCACACATTTCATCAAACACTTGGTGTTCATATGGGCAATACCCAAATCATTTACCACAAACTTGCTAATTAACCAACCTAATACCCCACATGATCCACCCTTAGGCTCCCCTAAACCCTAGAGGATAATCTACTCACACATGGTAAAGGAAATCAAAACACTAAAGGGAAGGGGGAGTTCAATCAACATCATGCTATGAGAAGAATAAAGATAATAATCAAAAGATGAACTATAAACTAGAAATGGAAATTAATTGCATAAACAATAAAAAAAAGGTGAGAAATTTAATACCAAACAAAACTTATATTGATGAATATGGGGGAATGTCTTCACCCAAGTCTTCAATACAAACCTCAAAAATGAAATGTAAGACTAGATTCCACAACTTGAAATGATAAACTAAACTAGATTAGGGAAATATTAGGAGAGTAATTAGGGATTAATTTGGGTTACAAATTTCTAGGGTTTCGTGCTAAAAGGAATGTTAAAAAACTAAAAAACTGCTTACAAAATAATAAGGGGGGGTATATATAGGTCTCTCGAAATTAAGGAAGAAATTAGAAGAAGAGGCGAATTTTTGCAGTGTTGTGTTCCCGGCCGGTCGACCGGCCGCCGGGCCTCTGACCGGCCTGGGACACAACAGTGTCTTCAGAAACTCGCCTTCAAAATGCTTCAAAATCTTCTAAGTATGGGAAAATGGAGGTCTGGGCCGGTCGACCGGCCGCCGGTCCCCCACCGGCCTGGAGCACCAAAACCCTCTCATGTGGCTTCTGATGTAGGCGCAGGCCGGGCAGTCGACCGGCCGCCGGTAGGCCGGCCGGCGCTACCTGGGGCCTTTTCTTCACTTTTCAACTTCTTTCATTTGTGGAGTGGTGGTCTGGGCCGGTCGACCGGCCGCCGGTCTGGGGACCGGCCTGGGCCACCTGATGACATATTTCTTCATTTTTCGTCTCATCTTCGAATCCCGACTCATGCAATGTCTTTATGCACCGATTTCCTCATTTCCGCCTTAATTCCTGCAAATTGAGATCAATATTCATAGTGCGGGGAATCGGGAAATAAAATGCAATTAAAGACACGCAAATCCGCGTAAACGGACCAAAATGGGGACGAAAATGAGGTAAAAATGTGACTAAATGAATGCTTATCAGGTCCCTTGATGTAACATGATCCCATTTTCCAGATGTTTGATTTGTAGACCAAGACAAAATTTTGTCTTTCCCAAATCTTTCATCTCAAATTCTTTTTTCAAGCATTTAACAGCTTTTGAAATTTCGTTAGAAGTCCCAACAATATTTAAATCATCAACATAAACAACAATAACAACAAATCCGGATTCTGACCTCTTTATGAAGAGGCAAGGACAAATAGGGTCGTTTTTATAACCTTCCTTTAACAAATATTCACTGAGACGGTTATACCACATACGTCCGGACTGTTTTAAACCGTACAAAGATTTGTTTAATTTGATTGAATACTGCTCACGTGGACTTGATTTCATTGTCTCAGGAAGCTTAAAGCTTTCAGGGAGTTTCATGTATATTTCATTATTAAGTGAGTCATACAAATAAGTTGTAACAACGTCCATTAGACGTAAATCAAGTTCCTCCCTCATAGCCAGACTTATCAAATAACGAAAAGTAGTTGCATCCATTACAGGAGAGTATGTCTCTTCATAATCAATACCAGGTCTTTGCGAAAAACCTTGTGCAACTAAACGAGCCTTGTATCTGACTATGTCACCATTTTCATTTCTTTTTCGCACAAACACCCATTTGTAGCCCACAGGCTTTACTCCGCTGGGTGTGCGAATTACTGACCCAAACACCTCTCGTTTAGCCAATGATTTTAATTCTGCCTCAATAGCATCTTTCCATTTTGGCCAATCACTTCTACGTCTGCACTGATCAAAAGACTTTGGTTCATGATCCTCATTTTCATGCATGATATCAAGCGCTGCATTAAATGCAAAAACACCATCATCGACGTCGATTTTATTTCGGTTCCATGTTTGTCTAGACATGACATAATTTATCGAGATCTCTTCACAATCATTATTTTCAGGTACCGGAGTCTCTTCTAGATTGATATTATCAGTCATGTCTACAAGCTTTTCAGGGGGCTTTTCAAAAGCTATCATATCCTCAACATTGTTATCATAGACTTTTGCTCCTTTTTGTTTACGAGGATTTTTATCTTTGGAACCGATAGGTCTACCACGCTTCATGCATGCCTTAGACTAATTTGCAAGTAAAAATCCTTTAGGGACATTGATTTTAGCTGGAGCATTTACAGATGCTATATGAGATTTTATCACTCCTTTTGGATAAGTGAAAGCATCTGGCTGATAATGTGTTATGAATAAGAGAGAAATATAACAGAGAGGAGAGACAAAAATGTATTTATTTTATTCATAGGCAAATGATATATATAATAGAGGGATACATTGTATTTATGTAACAGTTATGAACATCCATATAATATCTATTAGATATTTCATAACAAAATGTCATTAATTTTTCCAACACGTATTTTGACCTTAACCGACTCGAGACATGTATTCGATCCAACCCATATTCTAACCCAACCCAAGACCCCGATCCGTTTGACAGTTACACTCCTGACTCGAATCCTCGACATCTACTTTCTCCCTCAGCGTCTGGGTTATCTTCTCATAGCAGCACCCCACTCAATTCAAGTATTCGGCGTCTCTCGGTCACTTGTTGCTCTTACCTCAGTAAGTATCTATTTTTACAGTTTTGTGGGCTCCATTTGATTGGTATAAATTCGGCACTTGACGACCCAGAGGCCGATTCCGGATTCCTATTTAGATACCTCCTTGATTCCTTCATTTCGAGTTATATTTTAATTTGGTTTAGTATTTACATAAATTTTTATTGTTGAGAGTTGAGACCATGTTATTATACACTAGTTTAAGATTGAATGAATTCCGTGTGCTCACTTGTGGATTATGAATTAGCCCTTTCTTTCAGCATTTTGTAAATGTGATTCATATGTGATACATCCTTGGATGTATTGGGCTGTTGGAATTGGCGTCAATTTGTTAGAAAATTTGGTAATTTGTAATTTTGGGCTGCGTTACTTACTATTCATCACAAGCTGGAGACGTTCTCACAATATGCAAGTGGGGGGCACTATTTGCCCTCCACTTGCCCTCCCCACTTGCATACCGTAAGAGGGGCACTATCTGTCTTCAACTTGTGACGGATAGTGCCCCATCTTCAATGAGAGTTTGTGATGAGCAGCTCGTCTCACTAAAGACGGGTAGAGATGGTCTTTAGTTAGGTTCTTGGTTTTTGAGAGGCAAGTTGGTAATTTTGATTGTCCTATGGATTCTAATTATTCTTCTAGCTTGAATTACGTAGGGAAAACTTGAATGTTAAATTGTTGTATTTGAATTATTATTGGTGGCATGAGATTAATTTGTTTTGGGATTTGTTTCCATGTTGGCCGTGCTTGTTCGTGAATCACTGCAACAGGTCTTCCCGACCACGTGTGGGTTGTACCCAAAGTGCAATCCAAAGTGCACACGAGGAGCTACTAGCGTGTTGATTATGAAATATTGTTGGTACTTTGTATACGATCCCCCTTATGTAGGAACATGTGCCACATTGATGAGCTGAAACTTCGTGGGTAGATCCCCGTGCTATGTCGTTGATACTAGACTAGATTCACGGTGTTGCTTTATCCAGAAGCTGTGGTTTTTTATTTGAGAATTATGTGGTTGGTTTGCCTTTCTTCCGGTTGTTAAATTGGATATAATGGGTACTCAACAATTTTGCCAAACTTAGACTATGACCGTATTAAGAGCGTCGTCCTACCACAAAGAATTAGTTGTCAGTATATTGTGAGCATCTAATGTATTTCATATTGTTGCTTGAAAATCTTTTCTACATACTCATATTTGACTTAGATAACGGTACTTGTTATACTTGCTTGACTTAGTTACATATGTTCATCGACTAATGAATTGGTTAATGGTTAATACTGTCTTATTGATAATCTTTATATATGTAAAATTCATCTGGGATGGCCTCTTGTTATATCACCTGCCGCATGAGTTTTATCGTTACATATTCACTGTTGTCTGTTGATGCATCTAGTGAATAGCTGATATGCGAATTGGGGTGAGTTCATGAATGAAGTGTTGATGGATTGCTTATTTATTTGGGGCTGGGTTGGCGAGTAAGAAGACAAACGATTGATCCTAGCTTAATTTAATTTATTTTAGATTGTTACGAATTACTCATAAACTAGTTTTTGGAACTTCGCTATTTACGTAATCGAATTTATTCAATGTTGCATCTAACTAACTGGGTTTAATATTTACCTCATAATTGTGTTATTGGGTGAATTTAATTTATTGTTTCTATAAATGATTGATGATCTGGTTTGTTACACATAGTTGAAGATTTTTGTGCGTCCTTATACTTGCTTTAATTTAATTATGTTGCTTTAATCTCTTTGCTGATCCCGGAAGTGCTGATTCCAATGATGATAGCATTTCAGTTGATGCTTCCTTTATTATAGTTTCCTTAATGAATTCGAGTCTGGAACTTGCAGAATAGTTAAACATGGGCAACAAACCTGCAAAAGTTGAAAAGGATGAAATACTCGTGAGGGTTTCCCCACCTATTGACCCTGCCCTTGCCCGTTGGCTTGCTCGGGATCTACAGAGGATTGAAGGCTTCACGGTGAAAAACCCTCCTTCGTTGAGACCGCCAGATCATTACATCGAGTACATGAGATTAAATGGATGGTTGGACTTGGATCTTGATGACCCTGATTTGGCTCATCTGTTCAAGTGAGTGTAAAACTCTTCTTTCATCATGTAAACTTGAAGGGCAATTGTGTGCCTAATGTTAATGCTTTAGTTGACATACTCTCTTGGAAGAGGATGGTTACAAAGTCTCCGTCTCGACTAGCAGTCGAGCAGGTCTTTGAATTCTTTTGTGTCTCCCAGATACTTGTGATGTATATTTTCATGGTTACACACACTTAGAATTTTTCCATGGTCAATGTAGCAGAAGGTATTTGAAATGCTCTATAATCTTTTCTTTTATCAAGTTTTATTGTAGGCAGGCCTTTTCTCATTCTTTTACATATCAATTTTTGTCGCATTTTATTCCCCTCGATTTGGACCAACAGCTGTAGTCCAGAGCACTTGGGTGGCTCATTGCTCCATTCTAGTCGAGACTCGAGTTCTAGCTTTCTAGGTAAAGAGAACTAGGATGGTACATTGCTCCAAGCTCAGCGAACCGAACAGACAGACCTCTAGTAACTAAATCAATCTCCTTTGAATTGATCCAAGAATCGCTACTTTTGTCATCTTTTAACGAACTTCTTATAGGCCCTTTTGAAATAGCGGATATTGATGCCGCCTAGGGATGTGGATTTTAAGAAGATCTTGGTACTATTCACACCATTGGGAGAGGGAATGTCAGTTATGTCCTCGGATTTGAGTTTGAAAATGGTGCTCGTTCTGCTTCATTTATACGGAGTAGTATTCTATTTTCTATTTTTGTGGGTTTTAGAGAAACACAAAAACTATTAAAACTGCAAAGATTGAGTGATTTATAATGTAAGTACTTAATAAAAACGGGAACATAATTTTGGGATATATTTTTAGGGGAGAGGAGATAATTAGAATGGGGAACATAATCTACCTAGTCTAGCAAAAGAGCAAATAAGCAACAAGACCATTGTTAGGATCGAGATTCTACTTTGGACCGATGAGGAGGGTAGGATTAAATCGGCAGAGTCGGATCGTAGATACAACAAATTCACTAAATATAGTTTTTTTACTTGGTAAAAACATATAATTGGAGATCAAAACACTTAGTTATAAGTGTTTATCCATAAAATGTTGATAATTTATGATTTTATTATCATTATATGAAATGTTTCTACAACTTACGGGAATTATGAGTTTAACAATGTTATTATATTAAAATTTATATTAATGTTTTCACTATGGAATCAGATCCTAAAATCGTAAGATTGTAGGATTGTAGTATGATCCCATCTCTTTAAATTTTAAAATGAAAAGGATTGTAATTTGTAAGGTTCTACAAGACTACAACCATAATAGAATAGTAGAATCCAAGATCGGTCAAACATTTTTGGATCGTAAATTGTAGAATCATCGATTGAATCGGAATTTTAATAACAATAACAATGTGCTTAGCCACTAACCAAGGCTAACCAGAGATGCGCATAATTAAATCATTATGACTAAAATCTACACCAAAATATGCAAACGGCAAGTATAAAACGAGGAGCTCATATTTGTATCTTCTGATTATAAGACGACGAGAAATGGAATTGAATACTACAGGTTTTTCTATGTTATACAATAATTTCTTATAACGAGAAATGCTATTGAATACTACAGGTTTATCTATGTTATACAATTTCTTTTTTCAGGGATGGTGGTATTGTTATCGGTGGTGGAAGGGCAACACGAGCAGGCAACGAATACGAACCTACAATTTAGAATCCTACAATTATACAAGTGGTAATTCATCTATCCGTCACGAGTCTTTCAGTCGATCCAATTCCCTCTCCCATTTAATACCAACCATCTGGCGACCAAAAGGCACTACCAGATTATAGCGGAACACCTGAATAAATAAACCATCATTTAGATTAGCAAAATTAGGGTAATGATACATATGTAGAACCTACATACCTTAAGTAATAGTTAAAGAGACAATGCATTTATATTTTTTTCACTTCAAATCTTTTCGACTTATGTCAACCCCTAAATTTTGATTGATCTATTGGATATACAGCTGTTCAAATGCGGGCTCAAACGGACAAGGGCCAGGCTTTTCATTGAATTTCTACCCGAGTCGGACGGGCGGGGCTTTATTGACAGACCTAAACTCTAGCGCCCGCCCACTTCCAAAAAATCCGGCTGTCCACAGGCAATCGGGCCGATCTTTCCATCTGTTACATTTCTCTCTAACTCCGTAACAATCTTCACTATTATAAGAACTCGAAAAAAAAAAACTAATAATTTTGTCAAACTAATGTACTACTTCACTGTTAAAAACATTAAACAATGTACTACAATTACTTTCTCGAGTCTTAAACAATATGAATCAAATCACACATTTAATATGAATGTGCCATCAATTGCATAAGTTGGTTATTCATCCATTGCATACAAAAACGAAAAGCAATCAATTGCATAGTAACCGAAACAAAACTTAGAAATTAAGCAATCAATTGCATAAGTTGGCTATTATGCAAGAGCAAAATAAAACAAGGCATTGATTAAAGTGGTACCTGGTAAAAACAGTAAGATTTAGCAAAGACCGTAAATTATAAAAGGGAAGAGGGTATTAGTGCTTGTGACTTCATATTTGTTATTGGACATAAGTGAAGATGAAATATATATAAGTAAATGAGAAATTGTGAATTGGGAAATAGTGAAGATGCATATTTCTATTTTAAAAGTGAGATACGAGCATAGATAACCCTAAAGACGATTAAAGTTGCTTCTTTTCATTTTTCTAGACTAAGGCCCCGTTCTTTTCGACTGATTTTCGACTGAAATGAGCTGAACTGAGTTAAATGGAGGTGAACTTAATTGAACAAAGTTGAATGGAGCCGAGTTGAAGGGGGTGGAGTTGAAGTAAGACTTAAATTTGTGAAGAGATGAATTGAATAAAACTGGGTAAAACTAAATTAAACTATGTTGAATAGAGACGAGCTGAAATTAAGCTGGAAAGAATAGGGCCTAAGTTATCTTTAATTACTGGAAAACATTTTAGGAACTTCGGTAATTATTTTTGTTAACGGAGCGGGCGGGCTGGCCCAGTCTGAAACTTTTGTGTCCATACCCAGTCCATTTTTTTATTTTGAGCCGGGCAATCCGGCCTGTTTTCCATTTTTGAAAATTTCCGTTGTCCAAGCCCGCTGAAAAAACAGGCCGGACGGGAATGGCTTATTGGACGATGTGGCCCGTGATCAGCTCAAAATGGGTAGTAGCTAACAAAAATATACCTTCTCCAGTTAAGAGAGATATATCATTTCAACAATGACACAAAATGTACGGAAAACAATGAAAAATGAAAACAAAAGTACAAGTGGACGACTTGGCTCAGTTGGCTGAGATTTTAAAAAAAATCTCCATAAAAGAAAACTACTACTCCGTACATTCATGGAAACAAGAGTGCGACTTGCAGATGACTTGGAATAAGAATGGTGGTATAAGGTTGCTAATACTCCTGCCAGGGAAGTGATTAGGTTAAGTAGACAAGAGTTGATTGAGATTGGTAATAGTGCATCAAAATTTGGTAACTTTGTTAAGGATAGTACGGTCTTTCTCTAGTTGTAAGGTTAACCTAAAAAGACTAATGTAATTCTTCATGAATCCATACAAAAAGGAGAAAATGACAAGTTTATTTCCCGAATCAGAGGGAGTAATTTCAACAAACCTTATTGTTGATGGAATTCATTTGAGACTTGAGGGCGTCTGCACACTCCGTCCATTTCACATCATTTCCGTTCATCTTGTATGCCCATGCTCTCTGTAATGCCGACCGCCATTCAGCAGCTTCCGTCCTTATCTGTTTATTGAGTTCCACCCACTCTGGAGCACACCCATTTTTAGAGAGTATTCTGTACAAAGTGTCTTCGGCTGGGTCAGCATGCGGATTGGAACTAAGATCAAGCGGTTTGCCTTTGCCGGGTAGGTTTTCGAAATTGCCTTCTTCCATGGACTTCCATATTCTTTGCTCTACCACATTGATTATATCGGTTTCTGATCTGAGGAAGCAATTTATGACAAATAAAGATATAAATATAACAGAGTGCAAAAGGTGAAGAAGAGGCAAATGACGATCAATTCAAGATGGTACTTAGATAGTTAGATCAGAGAGTGACACCCTATCAAAGCGACTTTTATAAACATTTAACTGAAAACATATGCAACACACATTACTGCCGGTTGATCTTGGTAGAGCTGAAGAAGAGGAAAATGATATTGATCAATTCAAACTAATACCCCGCTGAAAAGTACAGCATCAGCTAAGGTCCTGTTACAGAAACTTTTATCATGGTATAATATGCAGCACTGGCATTAAAGATCACTAAACCTTGATACCAGATTGTAACTGGTCGCATCCAATGAAGAAGTACTTTAAAAAATAATACACAGAATGTGCCGAATCTTCATTTCTTCTAAAACATTCAAATTTGAGTAAATGGTTCTTGTTTGTAACCTATATTCTCATTTCTCACTCAATGACCTCCTTTTTCAAAAGATACCCAATCTATAGGTTTAGATGTCGAAACAGATGCAAGTAAAGACTATCTTGAATTATCAATTTCAATCGGCACGGCTTTATATATTGTTATATAATGATTAATAAGTAACATAAAGAAAGTATTTGAATACAATGAGTTTCATAAACATATAACTAAAAGGACAGACATGACACATTGCAAGAGATTGAACTGCTTTTAAGTTACACCAGCCGCCACCACCGTTGTTGCCCCCTCCCAACCCCAATCAGGTTTACCAGATTTGGTCGATGGGGTGACGAATCACGAATCAATCCAAGTTTGTAGAGCAGCTAGGCCAAGCGAAGGCCCAAGTAGTAACATAGGAAATGCAGGGAGATGTTAACATATAGCCCCCAAGAAGTAATCCTATAAGCACCAAACAGATCATAATGGAAACTATGAGTTCACTCACCTTAAGGCTGCCAAAGTGCAGATGAGTAGAACTAGTAAAGCAAGAAGAGAGTAAGTGCACTCAAAGTAATCATGCTTGTAGAGTAGCTAGGGCATGAAGTTAAGAGAATTAATCGATAACAAACCTTAAACTTTTGTTCAACAATACCTAGCACTCACATTTATTTCGTCACACACTATCCTCCGCATTCACATTTTTCTATGAAACACTACCAAATCGCACTTCCTGTTGACGATATATGAATACAACCTTGACTGCCAAGTTCACTTTCGCTTATAGTAAGGAAAATGTTTAGCCTCTAACAAATAGAACTAATATTTTAACCACATCCCCTTCCTCTCCCTACCACCTAATACCTGGCAGCCCCACCCACAAACCTTCCACCTTAGTTGGTGGTACCCCTACCAATCACCTCTTCATACATATTTTTCTTTCCCGTACCACAAGTCTCTCTTTATCCACATATATTTTCACCCTATTAGGGGTCCAGTGGAGAGAAAAGTCGGTTTTGAACAAAGGCATCCTCATCATATGCCTTATGAGGGTTCAAACTGAAGCAATCGTGAATTTATAATAGTCTCCTCTCCCATATCAATTGTGGAACTCGATTTAAATACACAAGTATCTTGTAGGTTGTCCTCCCCAAAATAAAAACCATGATAGATAACCAAATAATCAAATTATATCATTATGAACCTAGGCAAAACAAGCAGATGTTGCAAAAGGCATGAATTATTTACTTGTACAATGTAAGGGGATATCTACTACAGTAGAAGAGAAAATGGTGTTCAAGTGTTCCAATGATGAAAGAAAGGCTACGTTGGATGAAATACCCATACCGAAGCATAGGAATTACCATTTAATTGGTTTAATGGCAATTGTTCCATAAACCTATGTAAACATAAAACACCTTTGTACCCCCTTTCTCTCTTTCATTTTCAACTAAACTTGACTCCCTCGTACCCTCGTTCTCCCCTTCATTTTTATCGGGATTCCTTGTTCCAAACGTGGACAAAATGATCATGAAGTTACAGTTTATTCACAAACCTTAAAGAAACATTACGCATGCTGATCAAACTGTTCAATGCTATCATAACTATTCCAATCACTACTCATTCAACAATTGTCATGAAAGCTCACCCATGACTTTGCCACCATTAGCAATTAATATGATTTTTATTCGAGATCAAATAGTCCGAAACACCAAACAATTGAAACACAACCGTGAGTCTTCGAGAGAGTTACACACGCGATGGAAGATCTGAGGGTCTACGACGGAGGTTGACCCCCTCGTGCATGAGCTCTTCAAAGTTTTTAGTTAAATTTTTCGAAATTTTTTCGAGTGTACTTTTTGTCATTAGTTGTTCGCCCCCCTAAAATTTTTCGTCCCCTGACTTCAAATCCTCGCTATTCGGTCGCAATCATTTGTTTACCTTTAAAGATAATACTGGCGAAGAAAGAATAAAAGAAAAAGTAAGCGAGTAATATGAAAGCATAGAAGATGGACCTGACGTTGTTGCGGTGACCGCGGAGCTCAGGGGGCAGTTTCCGATCATTAGCGGCGTCAATCACAGCGGTCAGCCTGCCCGCATAATTTTTCTTCTTCTGTTTAGACGACGTCGTTTCTGTCGCCGAATAATCAGGATAATCAACACAAGTAGAAGAGAAATAGGACAACGGAAAAAAGCATCTGGGGGTATAAATGACAGTTAAGAACTCCATGGTCAATTTCCTGTTATATCGAAGATGTAGAAGACGTACATACGAGGTGATTAATGAAGCTGCAGTTATGGCGGTGCGGTTCGCCATGGCTGCTTCGTTAAGACACTACTCAAATTTACAGTTTAGATATGTCATTTGTTATTCGTGGTTCACATTATATCCGTTTTCAATGAACATAAGTCAAATATCTTTTCACGTGGAGGCAAAGAAAAGGGTAAGTTATCCATTTAATTCCCCTTAGCCTCTCACTTGCCATATTGTGAGAGAAAATTCGACCCGTCTTCATCGAAGATGAATGTATTACTCTTCAATAAGACGAATTGCATATCATATCAAACACAACTAGTTTTAAACCCGTATAAAAAATACACGTCTACATTAATACAAATTTGTAAGAAAATTAAATATATATTGATTTTCCTTATGTTGAAATATTTTTTATTCTTTTTGTTAGTCCTAAACTTTTCTCATATGGTAAAAAAGTTTGAAATTAGTAGATCTTATAATTTCACTACTTCGTAATTTCTTAAATTAAAGCTATAATTATGTGATAAATATTATTATGTTAAAACTAATTGAATTTATTTTAAAAAACTATATTTTTCATGTAAATTCTTAAGTTTTCTATTAGTGTAAGTTTTTAGAATTATTTCATAAAAAAATTAAAAACTTCATTATTAATTTTCGGAGTTTATTTTCGTAGTACATTTTTTTACTCTTTATAGTACTTTTTGTATCATATTTTAATTTGTTACACCTCACAAAAAAAACCGTGAAAGCTAATCCTCTAACTTGTCCATCTCTCAACTCTTCTCAAAATAACAACTTTTTTCAATTATGCCTAATAATTTAGTGGTAGAACAAGTATTTAATTTTTTAATTATATTATTATCGATGAAATTAATTATTCTTATAGTTTGATGGCTATTTTTTTTTAATTAATTTGGTATTGATGTTAAAATAAATTTAGGGTTTGTTTTAATTGATAACAGAGGGATGGTGGTGGTTGGTGGCGCGTTAGCACGTCACCGGCGAAAGGGGTGGGATATGGGTTTTGGCAGACGATGCGGGGGCAAGGATGGGAGAAAGAGTGACGGACTCATGGACATCAGCCTTGAGACTGGTGGCTGACGAGGGTACAACAAAGGGACGGACCTGGGTGGCCGGCGGTGGGCCTGGATGTCCGGACGATGGACATGAAAGAGGTGGGTGGGATTGTCAAAGGTGGTGGTACTGAAGGCCTCCAAGGGATCAAACGTGGGGTTGCTTTTTTTTTTTTAAAATCAGAATGAATATGGGAATTAAGAGGAGAAAAGTTAAAGGGAAATAAGAGAGAGAGAATGGGAAGCGAGGAATCTACTATATACTAATCCACAAACATTTAGAGTCTTTCTATTGGCCGCAGTAATTTAGAAATTGTGGGCCCCACATCAAAACTAAAACATTAATTACCCTCTCTCCTGTTCAAATTTATTTAGACTATGTTTACATATTTACAAACTATGTTTACATATTTTATTTTCATACACAATTCCATAATTTTTTTCATATTCCATGATTAAAAAAAATTATAAACTAATAATTTCATGCAAAACACAAAGTCCAAATATTAAAATTACAATACTCTTGCAACTAAAAGAAATAATTTCAATTTCAAACAATTAATAATTAATAATTAAAATTACAATACTCTTGCAACTTAAAAAATTTCTCAGACGGAACTATAAATTGCTTGATGAGACGGAACTATAAATTGCTGGATGAATATACCTGTAAAAATGCAATACTCGATTAATAATAAAAAAAGCAGAATAAAAGTAGATTATTAATAATCAAAATAAAAAAATAAAAATAAAAAACAAGAAAAAAATTGCTCATTCTCCATACATACACCATGCTTAACAAATTAAACGAGGGATATATATAATCAGAAAAGGGGCAAGAAAAAAATGAAAATCCTAATTTATAAAAAGTGCTCATTCTCGATGAAAAAAATTGAAAATTACGACATTACGAGAATCGTATGTTCTGGAAGCAGCACAAGTGCACAAATGTTTTATCAGTCGACAACATTAGCAATTAATTTATTAATTTATAATTTATTTATATACAAAATGTATACATTAATCATAACTCTTAGAGATAAAAAAAAGATAATTATCAACTAATGTTTGATCAGTCGACAACATTAGCAATTAATTTATTAATTTATAATTTATTTATATACAAAATGTATACATTAATCATAACTCTTAGAGATAAAAAAAAAGATAATTATGAACTATGACATAATTGTGATGTAAATATAATTAATTTATTAATTTATAATTTATTTATATACAAATTGTATACATTAATCATAACTTTTTGAGATTTTAGAGATAATGTAGCGTAGCGGGGTGATGAAATAAACAAAAATATGGTTAATATATTTGACAAGTATGATCTACTATATACGAGTACTAAAGTAGAAACATTCTATGACTTCCTATTGGCTGCACAAAACAAGAAAAAGAAAAAAAAAAATTGGGCCCCACCTTTATGCCAACTTATTTAATTACCCTCTCTCCTCTCATTTAATTAACTTATGTCATTTAATTTTTTAATTCATACCATATGCTAAGAAACTTATATGTCCAAACAAATAATTACAAAATTGTCTTAAATAAATAAATACAAATAATCTACAAATTTACAAAAATATTAATCAAATAATAAATAGCAAATTTTATTTGAATCAATCAGTGACGGTATTTACAAAATTAAAAAACCAAAATCATTCTTAATAAAATGTTTGAATGAAATTAAATAAAAACAGAGAAACTAAATCAGAATAACTGATGCAAGATTCATAATACTGAAAAAATCAGGGCCGAAAAAATACCTAAAGCTCATTGACGGTATTTACAAATAAAATTAAAAAACCAAAATCATTCTTAATAAAATTTTTGAATGAAATTAAATAAAACAGAGAAACTAAATCAGAATAACTGATGCAGGATTCATAATACTGAAAAAATCAGGACCGAAAAAATACCTAAAGCTTAAATAACTTTAATAAATACGAAGTAGATTTTATTTGAGTTTAAACAAATAAACAAATTAAACAAATTTTTTGTAAGCAAATAAGGAGATGTATATGTGATAAAATAACTAAAAAATAGAGCAACAATTATTAATTTCCAAACGGGGAAAAAAAAGAACATTTAAGTATACTTGCGTGGCTAACTCAAAGCGAAATCGACATGGATGAACTTGATGGAGTTGACTGTTTTATAGAAGTATCGGTATGTATATGGATCGTGGATGAAGGGAATAAATAAAATCATATAAATAATGAAATTTAGCTTTTAATATGTATTTTATATTTTATATTGGAAAAGATGGGAAATCAATTGTGAGTGACAGGCAGTGGATCGAAAATAGTGTGAGGAAATTAGGTTATGAAAATTTGGAGGGTTTTACTGGGCGGGCGGGTATGAGTGTGATATTGTCAAAAATTAAGTCTTATGGATGCCCAGATTTGAGTTTGAGTATATTTTTGTGTGTATTACTTTAATCCGATATAATATTTTATTTCGAGCTTATTTTTTTCAATTCGATTCAATAGTTCATCATCGATATTTTTGTATATCAACAAATGAAAGTATCTCTTAAAATGGGTATATACGTTTTGACACTAAAACGGTCAATATCACCTCATTTGCATAGAAAGACAAACTTTTTGTTAATGTCGAGCTATCTATGCATTTATTTAATATATAAATATATCAATGTTTTTTTTTTAAAAAAAAAACAGGCCCGTGCAAATTTGCACGGGTTTAAAACTAGTGAGGGGGGTAACATTGTCAACACTGTATTGAAATGAGTAAATTGTGTACTGCGAAAATCAACACCCTTAATTTTTCTTATGCAATGAATTATCATATTTAAGCTTGATATAAAATGTATTTCATAAATAGTGGAGGTGGTGGGGAAATAGCTTTTGTTTTTAATCCTAAACTTAAGAGACCAATCACATATTTTTAAATAACTTCCCTTTTATATATAGAAAATATTTATATAACGCCTTCTTTTTACTTGTTACACTTACGCCCCTAACATATATATTTTTCCTATTTTGCCCGTGTCCATCCTTTAAGAACTAAAATAATTTTATCGTAAATGTGTTTAGGAAATGGTTCTTTATAATAACTAATTATTGCTTTATCGTAATTGATTTTTGGAGATGCTTTCTATAGTAACAAATTATCGGTTTATCGTAAATGAGTTTCGGAGATGATTTTTATAATAACTAATTTTTATAATAACTAATCTAATACGTATGACATTCAACGAGTATAGTTTTTCGTTCGAATGACAATGATTTGGGTACTTCGGCGGCAATTATGTTGTTTTGCGCCAATTAAGATGTTCATTTGTAGTTTTTGAAAAAAAAAATCAAATAATTTGGAAATCTACCCAAATTTTATAAAAAAACTACTCAAATTACAAAAGTGGCCCAAACGTGTGGACTATGTGACTCTGCTCAGGCTAAAATGTGTAGAGCCTGGGCTTAGACGTGTTTTCCACATGTTGATGTATCCATTGTTTACATGATTTTATTCCCAGATTTAGCTCATTTATATATGATAAATACTAGTTTAATACCCGTGCATAATGCACGGTCGTGTATAACTTTATTTATTAAAGTAACGGATTAGATATGTAATTTCATAAGTTATTGTTTAGTTAATATCATACTCGCTTCGTTCAACTCCACATTACACATTTCTCTTTTGGACACTATTTACAAGCAAGAAGAATCTTTCAATTTTCCCCTAATACATAAGAGAAAATTTATTCACGTGGGATCTTGTTAGATACCTTAAAAATATCTAACTCGTATAATTTTTGCAAATATGTAGCGAAATATATTTACGACGCAAAACACGCGTTGCCAAACGTGAAAAGACAAATGTGTAGTGTGGGGTTGAATGGAGGGAGTAATATTTAGGCTCTGTTTGGCAAGAAGTTTTGTACGGCTTATTTGACCAAAATTTCAGCTACTTTATTTTTCAACGAGTGTTGGCAGTTAATTTATTTGGTCAAATAATCACCTTGAAATGAAATGCTATCCAACGTAGCATTTGAGAACTAGCTTTTATTTTTCATTATTTTTTTCTTTTCTTCTTCCCTATTTTACTTTTTTTTTTCTCTTTTTTTTTGCCATATGGCGATCCATGTTGTGAGCTTTCAACCAATGACCTCACCCCTCCGGAAAATGCCTTCTCAATCCCATTAGGACTAGGTTCCCTCGAAATTACTAATTCGACTCACCAAACATACACACTCTTTCTTGAGGCCAAGTATCATCTTGAAAATCCATTAAAGAAGTCACCACGAAACTAATGTTTGGTACAAGACCGACTTATTCCCCACGAAACTAGAGTCAATAACCATGTGAATAGGGAGGAAATTTTCACGTATGCCCAACCTCAAAACATTTTGTTTCAGCTAGTGTAAATTTTTTTCATTAATAACTAGTTAGATTAGAACTTGTCATACACTCACCTACTTTAGTCAGGTCACATAAAACCAAGGTTATATTAACCTTACATATAAATTTCACATAGTTTCAACGACATCTCTTTGCTTAAATATGACAAACACATAATGGAATTACAGCCAGTAGCATTAAGCAGATAACCCACTTACAAAGCATTCACATGGTCCACATTGTTCGTTGAAATTAATTTAAATCAAAGAAAAACATAGGCTGATTTATAAACAGACCCAACATTTCAAGTTTTTAGCTCGCCTCTCCCTCATATTTAAACTCGTCATTGTCTTCAATATTGTAGAAAGGGCGTAAGAGCCATAGTAGAACATCACTGCTACAACTAGTGTCTTCAATAATGTAAAACATCACTGCTACAACTCGTGCCCCAACATTCAATATTAACTCGTCTACTATGGCCCTTACGCCCTTTCTTGTGTGTCGGAGCCCGGAAGTTCAATATGTTGGATTTGATGCTTCAAAAGAAGCAAATATGGTAAATTCTCCCACATTAATAAGGAACATATCTCTAAGTTGAATATGCAATTTTCAAGGTGGACTTATATGGTTTCCAAGTTGATTGTGTGGTCTTCCAAGTCATCATTTACAATGTTTGTAATTTACAATGTCAATTCACCACTATATAAACCTAAACATTCCACTCGAAATTACACAACAAAAAAAAAACCACTACTCTCTTCTCTATATATAATTCTCTCTATAAACCCGTCCTTGGAGGTTCTTTGGCAATGTTCTTA
The DNA here is from genome assembly GCA_022085475.1 of Heliosperma pusillum. Taxonomy (NCBI): domain Eukaryota; kingdom Viridiplantae; phylum Streptophyta; class Magnoliopsida; order Caryophyllales; family Caryophyllaceae; genus Heliosperma; species Heliosperma pusillum. Next base: position 16,407 of record JAIUZE010070762.1, on the reverse strand, counting down.
ATTGTGTTCATGTTGTGTCTTCGTCTATACCGGAGGCACAATGGTTGTGTAATCCTAGGGTCGATTGTCATTGAGGCCGTGTGTAGAGGACAGGGCAATTTCGAGTTTAGGACAGTGACATTGTCACGCCACAACCTCCTCTCTTATCTAGATAAGGTATCTCCTCTCACTATTTTACATCTACTTATATTATTTACAATCTTGGATATTCACCGTTATACTATTGTCTATATTTAAGTTTGGTCGTTGATGATACATATTCATATTATATTGCTAAAAGATGTCCCTCGGCTACCAATCTAAAGTCGAAATTTTCTATTTTATTATGATTAATAATTATATATCTAAAAGGCAGACATATTTGCCAGTATTATATTGTTCATACTCGGGTTTGGAAAAGTGTCTATTGTAATTGCTAAGGCAAGTTGCTGTTTTTATTGGTTTAGGAATTAGCCGTTGCATAATATTTTGTTACCATCTTTATAATATATATGAAAATTGTATATATGTAATACAACCATCAGAGTAGTAAGCAAGATAACAATTTCCCGATATGTGAACATTGTATATATGTTGTTGATAATGTGACCGGTTAATTATAGCAAATTTGGTTACTTTCTTACAATAAAATTAAGGACTTTTTTAAAGTAGCGGACTCAATCCTTAATGGATTGGCATGATGGTTTATTTGAGACGACCCCAATCGGAACTAACGCTTTGTTGTTGTTGTTGTTGTTGTTGATATCCATATTGTGAGTTAGATGTTACAATGAGTGATATAATTATTTGATTAATTATTTTTAGCATGTCTATCTTATGAAACTTGTCACATAAATAAGTTTGTTTTGTCTTAATGGTCGCAGAAGTTGGTTAACATGCTTTAAAACTTTACGAAAAGTATTTTTTTTTTGCAATACATGTGATCATTCGTCTTTTATTAAGAATCATAAAATATGAGTTTTGACTTTTTATCCGTTTAAAGTCGTAAATTCAATATGACTTTTGTATAAGTGTTTATTTATGCTATATATCGTCCATTAATTATTCTCATTTGTGTATATGTAATGTATTACTTGCATAAACATAATATATTTGATGCATTTGTTTTAATTTGGACAAAGTGAATGTGATTCTCCGTAGATGCATCAAAATTGACATAACATTGATAATTAATAAGGTACATATGATATGATTGCATTATTCAAGTATAAGTATAAATAAATGAGTGATAAAATGTTTGAGATGTGTGCTTTATTTATTTATTTTGGATGGTTGGCTTAGTGAATTATTGTCACTTAAGAGGATAAGTTGCATGTTGGTTGATTTCGTGTGAATGAACTTTAGACACTAGGATAAGAGTGGATCATTTTGACATAAAATGATAGAGTTGAACACCTATATATTTGTATATCTTTAGACGGTGTTCCAATTAAACAAATAATTAGTAATTTATGATGAGTTGCTAGATACGTATACGTGGGAACAATTATGGGGGTACAATTACTCCGACCTTTTAAATGTTTGACCAAATAAAGTGAGTATCTTGTTGCCCTCCAAAATGAGTTCTTTTGAGAGCTAAATAATTCACGTTTGCGAAAGTCTCGTATGCATCTATATAAACACTCGTGTGACTTGTCTATATTTTTGGACATTTGTTGTCACTTTTGTATGGTGTGACATCATGTGGGGGAAGTAGGCATATATATATATATATATATATATATATATATATATATATATATATATATATATATATATATAGGCAAGTTATAATGAGTCCACCTCCATAATTGAGTCCTTAAGTCCTAATACTAACCATTAGATTAAATGAAATGGATGGTTGTGATTAAATTAGAGATTTTTGGAATTAAATAGTGAAATTAGATATTAATTACATGCAGTCTACTTTTTGTACTCCCAATACTGACAAATTCACAATAATTAGAATCCCATTGATTAGTGTTATACGTGAAAACAAAAAAAATGCTTCATCTTCTCCTTTTTTTTCCCCGACTCACTCATTCTTTTCCATTTGATGAAACCATTTTCTTGTTGCTTCAATTTTTTCCATTTAATCAACCTACTTCTCTCTCTAAAGTTAAACATCCTTATCTTTTTTTTCTCTCAACTGAAGGCCGTCTTTCGTAGCCTTATATTTCATCACAAAGGAGCTGTTATGGCTGACATGCAGATTATACTGCTCAACAATGGTAATTTTTTTATTCTTAATTAAGATTTGTTATATTGTTTTTTTTTTACAATATAATCGTTTTATTGTTGACGAAACTGTGTGGGTAATTATTTTTATGGTTTCATTTTTTAAGTTTGTGTATGGGTTACCAGGTTTAAATTTTTGCATCATGAACGATTATTATTAACTGGATAAATTTGATGATGAATGAATGTAGGTATAGATGATGATAAATTTCTTTTTGTATAAGCAACTGGTTGAAGTTGTACATGAATAAATTAGTTGCAGTAGTATGGATCGTATAATGACGTCGGTTTAATTTCCTTGTTTGCTATAGACTAAAGTTTCATATAGAATAAAGTTTCATAATTTGTAGTTAGAGTTTCATAAATAGTAGTTAGAGTTACAGTTTCATAAATAGTAAGAGTTTCATAAATAGTACTTAGAGTTATATCCTTTATTGATTAAAGTTACGTGAAGATAAATTATAGTTACATAAGTCACTGTTGAAATGAAATGTCAGTCTAGTTCAAATTTCAGAAATTTCAGTTACAAAAATTCAAAGTTTCATTATAAAATGTTAGAGTTACATGTATATGTCTAAAAGTTACCTTTAAAGTTTCATTTAGACTAAAGTTTCGTAATTTGTAGTTAGAGTTTAATAATTAGTAGTTAGAGTTACATCCTTTATTGATTAAAGTTACGTGAAGATGAATTATAGTTACGTAAGTCACTGTTGAAATGAAAAGTCAGACTAGTTCAAGTTACAAAAATAAAAAGTTTCATTATAAATGTTAAAGTTACATGTACAGGTTTTAAGTTAAAAAAAAAACTTTAAAGTTTCATATAGACTAAAGTTTCATAATTTGTAGTTAGAGTTTCATAATCAGTAGTCAACACACAGTTCTATCCTTGTTTATTGATGTGGTCGTTATACACCAAAAATAAAACCTAAGTCTACTAACTAAGAAGATAACGGAAGTAAGGTCGATCTCCACAGGGAGGAAACTAATTAACTGAAATCTAATTCTGCAAGTAACAAATTGGGGGGTTTTGAAAAGGTTTTAAACTAAACTAAATGAAGTTTAAGGAAAGAGAATTAAAGGAAGAAATAAATATGAAATAAATCAGATAAAGAGAAATATGCTAGGATTCGGTCTACTGCAGTATCGGCATCTATGGGTCAACTAAGTCAGTCAATCTATCAATGAGAAGGGCAATGGTTTTCTCCTCTCGGTCTCAAACCACCCTAGGGATTTTCCTAATTAACTCTCGTCCTCTTAGGAGTCACCTATCAATTCTAAGCAAGCCTTCCCTTCCAATCTCTCGATCCAGGTCGGGGTTAACTACCTAGCCTAGTCTCCTGCGTATACTCATTTGACTAAACCTCAATTAAATTGCTTAGACTGATTCTCATATTCAAGACTAACTAAAATAATCTATCCTAACATGCCTCTACTACAGTTTCCCTCATCCCAACATACAAGAGAATTAGCTACTCATGCTATTAACTATGCTAACAAAGACGATTGAACATATGATGATAGACATAATAAAATCGTAATTAATAAGCATAAACAATAACAACACAACAATTAAGTAGAGCAAGTAGTAATTAAGATTAAGATAAAGGTAAGAGTAAAAGAGAGAAATCGTTTACAATCTTAGCAATCCGGCGTAAAGAACAATCCACGTCGAATTAACCCGAATGAAAACTAAAGTTTAAAAGTTCAGAAACTAAAGAAAGATTAATGTTTTCTAATTATTGAATGATTAAAACTGAGTAATAGTTCCTCCTTCACTAATGACGTAAATAAGAGTCATATATAATGTCTAACACGACTCTTAACCTAATTAACCTAATGGACTTAAAGCCCGTAATAGAATCTACTCGATCGAGGGAAATAGCCACTCGATCGAGGCTTTTATTCATGGAAATCAGTCGATCGAGCATTTTATCTACTCGATCGACCAACCGGTAAATGGCTCCTACTCGATCGAGCAAAGGAAGTTACTCGATCGAGGTCTTCTGGCTTCAACTCACCTCGATCGACCAAATGCGTATTCGATCGAGGTCTTCTAGCATAATACATAGTAAGAGTCATGACTTTGGGCTTGATGATGAATGGTTTCACGCTTCCCAAGGCAAGAGCTCCTGTCCCGATCCTTCCATTCTCTTGAATGCATGCAAAGTGGACTGCTTTGGCTCGGTTTCCGCTACTACACAACTTGTACCTACAAAATGGTAATGAAAGTACAAAGTAGCCAAACAGGGGCATATGGCGATATAATATCACCTAAATGACATAGAAATGCGTGCATAAATGGACTAGAAAGTCTATATAAAATACACGCATCAAACTTCCCCAAACCAAACCTTTGCTTGTCCTCAAGCAAACTAAATGCAGCTATATGGAACAAAATAAACCTAAGGGAATGGAGTAAGTCTCAGAGCTAGCCACAAGTCAATATTAAACCATTCAATGCACTCATTCAATCGCTACAAAGCTTAATACGAAAGTGAACGAATTTATACAATCTTGGAAATAAATTAGACTTTTGACCTTGCAAGACTCAACCAAATTCGGACTCTCACGGGTCACTCTTCTCTCAACAAGCAGATGGTAAGTAAATATGTATAAGAAAGAGAGAAGAAAATATAGTCACTCACCTAGACTACGACCGACACAACATGCATTGCTAACTAATATGAAAGATGATTCAAGCACCGTACACACGCATAACCACCGTTCAAGGACAATCACGTGACGAACATTTGCAAAAATATGGATATGTGAGGCTAATTGGTAAGAAGAGGCAAAACAATTAATGGAAATGTGAGGGTAAATAGCCAAGCTAGTTCCTAACAAGACCGCAATAAAACTCGTTCCATCTTCCAACAATCAAAATTAAGCTCGATGCCTTACCAAATCTAGGCATATACAACACAAAACCCAAATAACACCTCAACAAATTATAATAAGCGCAGGAGGTGTAAACAATAAAAACTTCAGCCAATTATTTTTCATATTTTTTCATTTTTTCTTTCTTTTCTTTTCTTTTTCTTTTTCTTGGCTGATTGAATAAACCTCTCGATCGAGCTAAATGAGTCACTCGATCGAGGCACATAGACACAAAATCTGCTCGATCGAGTTAAATCTACTCGATCGAGACACTATCAACACTTCTCTTCTTTTTCTCGTAAATACCCACTCCAATCAATGAAACGAGCCAAAAACTGACACAACGGTAGAATACCTCGACTACAAACTAGCTCAGCAAAGGTAGGCTTAATTTAGGATGTAGTTAAGGGCAACAGGCAGATATGGCTTTATGTGGAGTTAATGGGGTAAAAAGAGAAAAAGGGAGATGCAAATATTCTCAAAACACGTAATACCGACCACAAACCCAATGCGTGCAGGCAATAAGAAATCAAAATTCATATACAAGCAAATGACAGGAGATGTGGGGAGTAACTACTCTCATTCCTAGATGAACTGGTCATGGATGTCACCAGTTATTGGTTCTAAGATCTCAGAAAATATAAGTAGTTTGCCAAAAAGTTGAGTCAAGTCTAATAATCAAATTTAAATTCCAAGACAAAATTCAATAGTTCACTACTTCGATTTTACTAAATAAGTCAAGAAAGGTGCAAAGAATATCATAAAATAGACTTGTAGTGCAATTTCATCCTGAACAAGACTCCAATCCGACTCAACTATATGCAAAAATAAACGTGATATTTTTGATATTTTCAAATTTTTCTGATTAACACGAATTGTAAACGTGAGTGCAGTACAAATGCAAATGCAGACGCAAAAGGATGTGCAACACTTCCCCAAACCAAAAGAGACAATGTCCTCATTTGCTAAAGCACAAAAGCATATAAGGGAAAGGGAAAAACAACCTAATACATGTTCCTAAGGAATGAAATATATAAAGAATGGAAAAAACTAAAGGAACAAAAAAACTCACAAGACAAGGCTTCCCCAAACCAGCATCAAACTGGGGGTCGATCGAGCAAAAATTCCACTCGATCGAGCAACTTGTCCAGGCATTACCGCTCGATCGAGCAACTTTTCCAGGTAAAACAGCTCGATCGAGTAGCTCGCTTTACTCGATCGAGCACTTCGTAGTTGCACAGCCCACGACTTGAACAGTTGATTTCCGCTTCCGTTCCTGCAAAACGATGCCAACCGAATACCAGAAAATACCAAAAATTGTCTAACAGGAAAGATGAATTGTCTATCTAAACTACGGATTATCACGTGATAGTCTAATTGTCTAATTGAAAACGCGATAAATTGTTTGTTACAAATTGCACGGGGTTGCAATCCCGGCTACCAACCAAATAGTTTCATGAGAAGGCCACCGTTTGGCCTTTGACTTGCGGAAATACCCTCAGCTGCGGTAAGTTTCGTCTTCTTCCTCCACACGTACGATGGTTTCTTGGAGTCTAGCTCCAACTCGGAATCACTTGCGTACATGCGAGCTCCTTTGTCCCTCTTGGACTTCTTCTTCTTGACGTCGTCACGCGAACCTGGCTTTTCCTTTTCCAGCTCCAATGCTACTGATTTACTACCTGTAATGGAACACACAACAGCATATTCCTCCAATTCGCTCCCAAGCTGGGGCGGAGGTGTTACGGTAGCAATGGGGATATCACAGATAGGAGCTATAGGTTCGATAGGAACTGAAGCTTTGTCATGCGTGAATAAATCAGGTGTGATATCAGATAAGGGAAGTGCGTAGCATGGTGACACAAGCATAGGACCCTTATTAACATGAGACTGCGTGAATACTAATTTCTCCCCACCTATGTGAAAAGTCAGAGTCTGTAACCCAACATCAATAACCGCTCGCGCAGTATGCAAGAACGGTCTTCCCAAAATGATGGGAGTGTGAGAATCCTCAGGTATATCCAAAACTATGAAATCGACCGGGATAAAGAATTTTCCTATTTGCACAGGAACATCCTCAATTATTCCTAAGGGTCGAGACAAGGTCCTATCTGCCATCTGCACTGTCATGTTCGTACACTGAAGCTTGGTAAAGCCTAACCGTTTGGCTAAAGACAAAGGTAAGACACTAACACTAGCTCCTAGGTCACATAACGCGTTGTCTATGAGATAGGTACCTATATGACACGATATAGAAAAACTACCTGGGTCAGACAGCTTAGGGGGGCTCTTGTTCTGGAGAAACGCAGAGCATTCCTTGGTTAAAGCTACAGTCTCTACAGTGTCTATGGACCTCTTACGCAAAAGAATTTCACGCATAAATTTTAGGTAGGAGGGTACCTTTAATAGGAGATCTGCAAAAGGAACGTTCACCTTGAGATTGCGTACAATGTCAGCGAACCGAGCGAACTCCTTCTCGACCTTAGCCTTCTTCAATCGACCAGGAAACGGAACTGGAATGTCAGGATTACCACGTTGCATATCCTTGACAATTGCATTGTTGATCATCCGCTTACTTAACCCCTTCGAACGAGCTTCTCGCTCATGAAAACCCATCGATCGAGTATCTAAGTCACTCGATCGAAGATTATCCGAGCTTAAATTGCTCGATCGATCAACTTCCTCGGTCACCTTATTCGATCGAGTAACTGGTCTCTCTCGATCGAACACTTGTCCATCAGAATCACTCGATCGAGCATCAACAACCTCTCGATCGAGTAACAAGCTTTCTGATTCACTGGACCGACTAACATCTATCTCTCGATCGAGTAGTTTCTCCTTCATTTCATTCGATCGACTAGCAATAACCTCTCGATCGAGTACATTATCAGCAGCAGTCTTCGCAACATCAGGATGCGCACCAAAAATATCAGTAACTGTACCAGGACTGTCATAAGCAAGACCGCTTCTCAGAGTAATCATATTCAGCGTCTCCTTGTTCTTGTCAGTTTGAGACGGTAACTGCCCGGGTTGCCTAGTTGATCGAGCTCCTGCCAATTGAGCAATCTGCGACTCCAAAAGCTTAATAGTAGCATTCGTTGCTTGATCAGTTTTGCTCATTTGGATAGCTAAAGCTTGGATCATAGACTTTAACTCCCCGATTTCTGAAATTCCTACCGATGAGGAACTAGCTTGCTGTGAAGACTGGATGTTCTGAAATCCTTGCTTGTGCGGCGGTTGATACGTCGGCTGTGGTGGTGGAGGTGTAGGATTTAAGACGTTCTGGCTTGTCCATCTCAAATTGGGATGGATATTCCCTTGATTGTAGTAACCACCTCCTTGACGGTATTGTTGAAAGGAAAAAACTTGTTCCCTTTCAGCGAGACAGTCTATAGCCGTGTGACCAGTTTCGCCACACCTCTTGCAAGTAATCATATCATCTTGCTGCAGCAAATGAACCGTCTGCTGGTTATCTTCAGCTTTCTTCTCCCATTTATCAAGTCTGGCATTTAATTTATCGAGTTTTGCATCCAGACCTTCAGAAAAAATACTAGCTATCGTCCGTGTACCACTCCTCGGATTACCATATTCAGCACAATGGGTTGCCATCTCCTCAATCAGTTTCCAACCCTTATCATCATCTATTTCCTTCTGGAACCTCCCGTTTGACGCGGCATCTAGAATGGCTCGATGATCGTCATATAACCCGGTGTAGAACTGGTTACACAGAAACCACTGCTCGAACCCATGGTGAGGAACGGACCTCACTAACGTCTTGAATCGATCCCAGGACTCATAGAGATTTTCATGAGCTGTTTGCTTGAAATTCGTAATCTGACCCCTCAAAGCATTCGCCCTCTGCGGTGGAAAATACTTTTTATAGAAAGCCAGTGCGAGTGTGGTCCAGTCGGTAATACCCAGCTCTTCTCGATTCAAATTCTTCAACCAGTCTTTGGCATTATCAGTAAGGGAAAAAGGAAACAAGAATTCCTTGATCTTGTCAGCTGTCACCCCTTTGGAAACCGGAATAGAAGAACAGTAGTCAGCAAAGGTCTCCATATGCTTCCTCGGATCTTCCCCAGCCACACCCCTATACTTATCCTGCTGGACAAGCTTGATATAAGACGGACGAAGATCGAAAGTAGTTCCATCTTCATCCGTTGTAAGTTTGAATCCTTGAGGTATACATGCAGTTGTTGGCTCAGAATGGCTAGCAATATTAGGCATCTTTACTGGCAAAGTAGTCTCAACAATCAAATCTTCCTCGAAAATGAAACTGTCGAAGACAGATTCAGAAGTACTCAAGTCTTCCTCCTGAATAGTCGTATCTAACCCTCTCTTCCTGCGTTGGAAGGTTCTTTCAGGCTCCGGATCAGCTTCCACTAATTCGAGCCTTTGGGACCTGCTCATACACAACTATAAAGAGAAAGATAAGAACAGTCTTAAGGAATTAGAAATTCCTTAAGACGAGACAGAAATAAATAACAGTAAATTAAATTGCCTCCCCGGCAACGACGCCAAAATTTGATGTGGTCGTTATACACCAAAAATAAAACCTAAGTCTACTAACTAAGAAGATAGCGGAAGTAGGGTCGATCTCCACAGGGAGGAAACTAATTAACTGAAATCTAATTCTGCAAGTAACAAATTGGGGGGTTTTGAAAAGGTTTTAAACTAAACTAAATGAAGTTTAAGGAAAGAGAATTAAAGGAAGAAATAAATATGAAATAAATCAGATAAAGAGAAATATGCTAGGATTCGGTCTACTGCAGTATCGGCATCTATGGGTCAACTAAGTCAGTCAATCTATCAATGAGAAGGGCAATGGTTTTCTCCTCTCGGTCTCAAACCACCCTAGGGATTTTCCTAATTAACTCTCGTCCTCTTAGGAGTCACCTATCAATTCTAAGCAAGCCTTCCCTTCCAATCTCTCGATCCAGGTCGGGGTTAACTACCTAGCCTAGTCTTCTGCGTATACTCATTCGACTAAACCTCAATTAAATTGCTTAGACTGATTCTCATATTCAAGACTAACTAAAATAATCTATCCTAACATGCCTCTACTACAGTTTCCCTCATCCCAACATACAAGAGAATTAGCTACTCATGCTATTAACTATGCTAACAAAGACGATTGAACATATGATGATAGACATAATAAAATCGTAATTAATAAGCATAAACAATAACAACACAACAATTAAGTAGAGCAAGTAGTAATTAAGATTAAGATAAAGGTAAGAGTAAAAGAGAGAAATCGTTTACAATCTTAGCAATCCGGCGTAAAGAACAATCCACGTCGAATTAACCCGAATGAAAACTAAAGTTTAAAAGTTCAGAAACTAAAGAAAGATTAATGTTTTCTAATTATTGAATGATTAAAACTGAGTAATAGTTCCTCCTTCACTAATGACGTAAATAAGAGTCATATATAATGTCTAACACGACTCTTAACCTAATTAACCTAATGGACTTAAAGCCCGTAATAGAATCTACTCGATCGAGGGAAATAGCCACTCGATCGAGGCTTTTATTCATGGAAATCAGTCGATCGAGCATTTTATCTACTCGATCGACCAACCGGTAAATGGCTCCTACTCGATCGAGCAAAGGAAGTTACTCGATCGAGGTCTTCTGGCTTCAACTCACCTCGATCGACCAAATGCGTATTCGATCGAGGTCTTCTAGCATAATACATAGTAAGAGTCATGACTTTGGGCTTGATGATGAATGGTTTCACGCTTCCCAAGGCAAGAGCTCCTGTCCCGATCCTTCCATTCTCTTGAATGCATGCAAAGTGGACTGCTTTGGCTCGGTTTCCGCTACTACACAACTTGTACCTACAAAATGGTAATGAAAGTACAAAGTAGCCAAACAGGGGCATATGGCGATATAATATCACCTAAATGACATAGAAATGCGTGCATAAATGGACTAGAAAGTCTATATAAAATACACGCATCATTTATCCTAAAGTTTCATAAATAGTAGTTAGGGTTTCATAATTTGTAGTTAGAGTTTCATAAACAGTAGTTAGAGTTACAGTTTAGACGACTCAACAACAGTCAACAACACACTTCTATCCTTGATTATCTAAAGTTTCAGTTACAGGTGACGATAATACAGCATCAACTGAAGGTGAGGAGGGATTTTGTAGAAGGGTGGAGGAGGAATTCAAACCGTTCATCGGCATGGAGCTCGAAGATGTCGAGGAAGCTGTATCGTTTTACAAGGTTTATGCGCTTGATTGCGGATTTGATGTCCGACGTTACACGACGAAGAAGTGGCGCGACGGGACAATAAAGTCGAAGCTGCTGGTGTGCAATAGGGAGGGTTTTCCTTACAAGGTCGTTGTAAGGACAGACGACATAGTTGGATCGCAGGAAAGGAAAAGAAACATTAAGAGGATTGGTTGCAAAGCTAGGGTTAGGTTAGTTTCAAGAAAAGGTATTTTGATGATTGACCGCTTCCAAGAGGGACACAATCATGAACTAGTTTCAATACAGGAAAGAGAGTTTCAGAAGTTATCAAAAAACATATCGAAATATCACAAGGCAATGATCGTATCTAATTCAAGGGTGAGTTGCATTAATATATTATAGCATTTTGATTATAATGTTTCGTAGTCATTTGCAGGACACATTGTTTTATTGTTATATCAGACATTGAAGGCTTAGAATTGACATTTATGGTAAAACGTCCTTTTTTTGTGTTTTCATTGCAGCTAAAAATAGGAGCGACAAAGAACTTACAGGATGTGTAAGGAGCATGTGAATGGGTTCGAGAATATTGGAGCCAGCTTAAACGACTTCAAAAATTTTCAAAGAGATGTAAAGTGTTTCATACATGAAAGGGATGGGCAGCTTTTCATTGATCATTTTAAGAGCATGGCCGAGACGCGGCCCGGCTTCTACTTTGATTATGAAGTTGACGAAGATAATAGCCTTTGTCGGGCTATTTGGGCAGACAGTGTTGCCAGGACCAATTACGAGGTATTTGGCGATGCAGTTTCATACGACCCCACCTACGCAACAAACAAATACTCTATGATTTTCACACCCTTCACAGGTGTGGACAATCATAAGAGATCCGTCACTTTTTGTGGCACACTTATTGCAAATGAGAATTTTGAGTCTTTTAATTGGGTGTTCAAATGGTTTCTCATTGCAATGGGAGGTAAGGAACCAGAGTACTTAATTACCGATCAAGACCCGGGTATTATTAAATCATTCCTACTGGTTTTCAAGACAGCGAGGCACCGTTTTTGTATGTGGCATATTATGAATAAGGTAAATTCATTTGTTAATCTTTATTATTATTTTGTGTATGTTGTAGTTTTGCAATATTTTTCTTTTTAGTTTAAGCATGTATATTGTAACTCTAAGTAGTTTTTATGAAACTCTAACTACAATTTAGAGTGTGTTGTTGACTGCTGTTGAGTCGTGTATACTGTAACTCTAACTAGTTTTTATGGAACTCTAATTACAATTTATGAAACTTTAGTCCATGTATTCTGTAACTCTATTTATTATTTATGAAACTGTTTTTGTATGTGGCATATTATGAATAAGGTACCCAGCAAGTTTGGGACCGCGAGGAAGGACTACCATGATTTCTTGAAGAAATTAAATAGTATCGTTTGGGACGAAGAACTAGAGCATTCCGACTTTGACAGTAGATGGGTAGAAATCATGGAGGAACACAGAGTTGGAAATGGGGATTGGTTTGAAGAAAGCTATGATAAAAGGAATCAGTGGGTGATGGCCCACTGCAGAGATCTTAAAATGGGGGTTGTCATGAGGACTACCCAAAGGTCGGAAAGTGAGAACAGTTTTTTTAAGCGGTTCGAGCACAAATGTGGTACGTTAGTTGAATTCTGGATGCTCTTTGAAAGTGCTATGGATCAGCAAAGACATACACACAAGAGACTTGACAACGAAAATCGACAATCAACGCCTCAGTTGTTCAGTAAGTCTGCTCTAGAGAGTGACGGAGCGAGGTTATTCACACATGCGGTTTTTGAGGAATTTCAAGAAGAGTACAAGTGCTCGACAAACACATTAACTTCTAAAGGGTTCTCGGAAAGTAACAACATGGAGCTGAATACGGTGAAAGATGCTTTGAGAAATCGAAACTTCATTGTACAATACAACCCAGGTAATACAGATACACCCACTATTTATTTGGATTGCGTAAAAATTAAATACAGTTACATACACTGTATAATACAGTTACATATTATATCGATAAAATTCTAACTTCAACAGAAAGTTTGGTAACTTTAATTAATATGTTATGTAACTTTAATTAATATGTTATGTAACTTTAGTACAATATTATGGAACTTTACAACTAATTAATGAAACTCTAACACGTATCTTGTGAAACTCTAATATTATTATTACCAGACATGCATTGTATGAATATACAGTTACATATTATATCGATAAAATTCTAACTTCAACAGAAAGTTTGGTAACTTTAATTAATATGTTATGTAACTTTAATTAATATGTTATGTAACTTTAGTACAATATTATGGAACTTTACAACTAATTAATGAAACTCTAACACGTATCTTGTGAAACCCTAATATTATTATTACCAGACATGCATTGTATGAATATAACCGAGTCATCAGTTACTAAACTGTCATTGTTGTGTCAATTTGATGCAGGTACGTTAGAGAGTAGCTGCACATGTAAGTTATTTGAAAGAAGGGGTGTACCATGTAGGCATATTCTATGGATTTACTTAGGTAATGGGCTGGAGAAGATACCCGAGTCATCATTTGCTAAAAGGTGGACGAAGGATGCTTTACGTGATATAAAAAGCAATCACAAGGGGTGTGTAGGGGTGGGTGATGTGGATATCATTGACAAAAAGCAGATTGAAATGACGAAATTGTGGTCAGAAGTACACGAGACAATGGGTGTACTTATTGGACGGGAGAAGGAACATGTTGAGGACCTTTGCAAACTGATAAAAGAGTTTAGGGAAAAACTCCTACCTTCAGTTCCGCCAATGACCAAGCATCAAGAGTTAGAAGAATTACTTGGTTGTGCTACAAATAACGAGATTACAATACTGCCACCGAAAATTTCGAAGAACAAAGGTAGTGGAAAGAGGATGCTGTCTAATAAGGCAAAGGTTGTCGCATGTGCAAGTAAGCCGAAACGCATGTGCAATAACTGCAAGCAAATGGCACATCATGACAAACGTAACTGTCCTAATCCATTTGTGGAACGTCCTCCACAAAATGTTGACGATGAAGAGGAAGAAGAAGAGGAAGAGGAAGAGGAGGAAGAAGAGGAAAATGAAGATGATGAGTTAGAGGATTAGATAAATGTTTTTATTTTATTTTTGGGATGTTTTAGTTTAGTACAAGGAAGAATTAGAATTGTAATTCAGTATGTACTTGTTTAAGTTTAATTCAGGAAATACTTTTTAAAGTCCCATTTTTATTGATTAGTGTTTTGCATCATTGCGTTATAGTTACAGTCTTTGATTGCATCATTGTGTTATAGTTTAATTCTAAAGAAGACGCTTCTTTACTAAAGTTGCATAATATCGTGCTAAAGTTTCATACCAAATGAATTAAAGTTACACAGTTTCATATAAACTAAAGTTGCATAATATCGTGCTAAAGTTTCATACGAAATGAATTAAAGTTACACAGTTTCATAGTAACTAAAGTTGCATAATATCGTGCTAAAGTTTCATACCAAATGAATTAAAGTTACACAACTTACTATTGAAGTTAGAATGCTATACTGGTTACATGTCTGGTAATATTATAACATTCCATGAAGATTGACTACAGTTCAAATATAAGGGCATGTAGTTTCACACTCTACGCGATAGAGTTCCATTAAGCAGTTTCATATTGAAGTTAGAAAGCTATACTTGTTAGAGTTTCATTAATCAGTTTCAAAGTTCCATAATATCGAACTAAAGTTACATAATTTCCTATTGAAGTTACTAGATTGAGATTTAAAGATTTCCAATTTACAACAGATTCACAACCTACTGTTAGAGTTTCGTTAATTAGTTAGATTTCAGATTTATAGTTACCTACATAGAGTTAAATGATAAAAATACTTAGATACCCATATTTTAAATTAAAATTTAATAAATATATAAAGAGTAAGCCATAATGTGAAGACAGTAAAAGTTGAAATACAAAGTCCATTGGACTCATCAAGTGATCCGATTGTTATTTTTTGGACGTAATCTTGTTCGCTTTCCTGGCAGCATAAAGTTTTTTCCATAAATCAGCTTTTCCGTCCACAAATGTATTCACCTTCTCCAATAAATCTTTCCGGTTTTTGTTCATGTCCGCCAGTACAAGTGTTGCAGCAAGTTGGATTACCAGATAACGGCGGGTGATCTTCCTCATCAAGTCTTTGCTATTGAACGGCGCACCCTCATATAGTAACATATGTGACACCCTCAAATTTGCGGAAAGAAAAAAAATAATTTAAATACATAATGAAGGTGTCTGAAATAAAAAGGTCATTACAAAACGAAATAATATTATACAAAAGAAATATACAAGACGGGAGACATATCTCCCGTATAAATACGGATAAAAGAGTGTATAATATTATACAATCCTAAAGAACCGAATATAGGTCCAAGGTAAATACTTCGCTCGCTAGCTCGTCAATGTACCCCAAATATGCATTCACCACCTGTTCGACCGCATTAAATATAAACACGGAAGCCACAGTCAGTGGGGAGTAACTCCGAGTTCTCCCAGCCACGAAATGTCGAGTTTAATTAAACATTAATAACATAAAAGCAATGTATATGAAAAATACAAAACTTAAACATATATGATATGCTTTTCATGTTATGAAACAATTAACTAACATATAACCTATCATATGAAAGCTATCATGTGAAACCGATAATAAAATATAACAAGAGGTAGGGAAGCGGGTATGCTAGCTCAGAGGTTACCCTGTAACATGGCCATGATACACTCAAACCCTAATCAACAAGTAATCATGTGAATCAGTTAACAACCAGTAATCCAAACTCTATCAATCTTAGCCGGCTTGCATCTCACCTTCTAAAACTCATAGAATCATGCAAACATGAAAGACCAATACGTCTACAAACAGGCATAAGTTCTTAGGACAGTCAATAGTCGACTTCTGTAACTCGAGGCTATACCACAAGGTAGGAAAACATCCTATTCCTAGACTGATCAGACCTAGCGACAACAGCTATTCCATTCCCCGTCTCATGACAAAACAGTACACAAGAATCTCTACTAGGCGACCCCCTAGATAGAGTTGGCTAGTACTT